>JANHFL010007907.1:31813-45285 GCA_032468155.1 Oxyrhabdium leporinum
TCCTCCTCCTCCTCCTCCTCCTCCTCCTCCTCCTCTGAAAGTTGTTTCTGGCCTTCCCAATTCAAACTGTTCCTTTTGGGACAATGCAATCCCATTGAGGATAGGCAGATCTATCCTCCCTCTGAAATTATAGCACATCACAATGAGTACTTTGTCCTGCCCCTCATACATCTCATTATTTACTATAGGCAGATATTCAATGGAGCCACATTATTTCTGGAGGAGATCACAGGAGAAGTAGATCTGACTATCATCAGCATATATATAGCAACTTCATCAGATATTGAAAAGAAATAGCAATAGCACTTAGGCTTATATACTGCCTCATAGCTCTTTACATCTCTGGGCATTTTACAATGTAAGCAATATTTGCATATTCCCCTCAGCAGTCTGGCTCCTCATTTTACTAACCTCAAAAGAATAAAAGGCTGAATCAACCCTGAGCCCCGTCAGGGTCGAACTCCAGGCTGTGGGCAGAGTTTGCCTGCAATATGACACTTTAACCACTGCACCACCCGATAGACAGTAGAAACAATATAGAGGCCAAGGAAACATGATATAATAGTCTCCACTTTGACGAGCAATAGTCTCTAGGCAATATTTCCTGAAATTCTCCTCAGGGATAAGAACTGAAGCACTAAAAAGTTGTATCCTATATTCTCCTCTCAGGTAGTTCAGAAAGATACTGTGGTCAAATTTATGAAAAATGCTGAGATATCAAGAAGAATCTACCAAGAAGAATCTACCAAGTTACATTCCTTCTGTTAATTCCTAAAGAAAATCCAACAGGCTACAGGTCAATCTCAAGCCTACATCTGCTGCTTTTAATTAGGCCCCAAGGACATAACTCTGTTTTGTTATCAAGTTAATAGTTCCTTCCTTCTTCAACTTTATTTCAACTTGAGGGGGGGGAAAAGTCCCTGGGTTTCTTATAATTTCCAGCTTACGTTTCCATTTGTAACAAAAAATTAAAAAAATGTAAGCATAATTAAAGTTTGAATACATTTATTTTTACATTTAATAAACATACCAAAGCTGATACTTGAACAAACCAAACCCTCTGTCTAATACACACACACACACACACACACACACACACACACACACACACACTACACTGATCTTAAAATAGCCTAGTGACCAGATCAGACAGTGGCATAAACATAAACACTCACTGCACTACAGTTTTTTGAAAAATGACATTTTTCTCCTGTCAAAATACCATTTCCAGAAATTTTACACTTCTAGTCAGTGGGGTGTGAATTTGTGGATCAAATCAAGCACAAAAGAACTATTTCTTTATGGCACTTATCACCACAGCTTAAAATTTGAAAGGGACTTGATCCTGATCCTTAGCAGATGGTAGTCCTATCATTCACTTGCGCTCCAGCAGCAATTATCTTGCTGCTTTAATATTCACTTGTGTCAGTGGGACCATCTTTGAAACAGATTAAAGAGGGCACTCAGCAGGGATTAGGTTGACTGCCCAAGCACACTTCTGTTGCATATATCTCTAGAACAGGGGTGTCAAAATCATGTCGTCATGGCAGTGTCACATGATGTGTCATGACTTTTTTCCCCTTCGCTAAACTGGGCATGGGCTGGCCAGCACATGACACATCTGGCCCGTGGGCCATGAGTTTGACAGTCCTGCTCTAGAATCATTGATTTAACCAACCCCAACCTTTTCAAGATAACTTGGAACCCAGAAGGATCCAATAACCTTTTGAGGAATAGTATCATAATATACACATACACAGGTGAGGTGTAGCCACTAATCTAACCTTAATCAGATGGTGATCCATTTATGATGGAGGATCCCTACCCATAGAACACTTTTTTTGCAAACGAAAAAGAAAAAAAAGGCTCAAATCATATCTAATACCATATGTTGGTGCTGTAATCAGTTTTTATTGTTAATAGTCATAATTTCTGTTATGACCAATAGAGTTTCTTCAAACAAACCAGCCCCACAGTGGATAGGGAACTACTCAAACGTCGTAGGCCCAAAACCAGATGTTAGTCACTAGCTTATTCATGGATTCTATTAGGTAGAAGCTCCAAACGTTTTGTGATCCTAAGACTATGTATGTATACAAACACCCACATATACACACAGCATGAACCAGCTCTTGCACAGGTATACTTTCAAGGGACATATTGTACTTATGTATCACCATCACACCACCTTCTCTCTTGGCTTGCTCTACTATAAAAAAAGCTGCACCAAAATCAGACCTCTGCCTTTCTAAACAAGGCAAGTCAGCTTTCTCATCCATTATCTCTCTTTCTGTTTTTGGAGTGAATAAAACAGAAATCCAAGGATTTACAGAGGAGCAAGACCATGTTATTTGAAGGTCCAGAATGATTCTCTAAGACTTGATGGTTCACATAATTTCCAGAAGAGGGGAATGGAACTTTCTAATCATCCTTTCCCTTTGGGCCTTTCTGATGAATCAGATTCTAAAATGGAGAGAACTATTCCTTTGCAAGTATCTTTTATGATATACTGCCCTTCCTTGTTTTATCCAGTTTGGGTGGGGTGGTAGGTATTCATGCATTGCTATTAGTTTGGTAGCCAGTAGATGTGGATCATGCCCGGGGCAGGTGCTATCTAGATATTCATTTTATTTCATCGCTAGTGTATCTCCTTAGCCTGGTAGCCAATTCTGTGAGTCTTTGTTTAGCAGTCACTAGAGCAGGGCTGTCAAACTCCTGGCCCACAGGCTGGATGTGTCACACACTGGCCACACCCATGCCTGGTTTAGCAAAAGGGAAAAAAGTCCCTATACATCACGTGATGCTGCCATGTTGACATGAGTTTGACACTCCTGCTCTAGAGTTTCAGACAGAATCAGGTTTTTGTATTTTTTGCAGTTAGCCGTGTCTTATCCTAATCTCCATTCTTCTATAGTTCCACCAGATGACCAACTTCTCTCGAGATGTCTTGATTTTTGCCTCAAATCTTATTTTACAGGGGAGGGGGGTTCAGTATATACTGCTGCTGTTCTTGATCATGTAGTCACTTATCTCCAGAATTACCCCAGCTGTGGAGTCATTAGATTGTTCTGATTCCCCAGCATATGAAATGGACCATGTTAATCTGGCTGTTTCTTTGTGGTTTCCTAGCTTATTTATTGTTTGCTTTTGTTCCCTGTTCAAGTCTCGAATTAATCTGCATTAGTACTAGCTGTTACAGCAAAACCAACCAAACAAATTGAGGAATTATTTAAAGAAACTCAAGTAATACACTCTTTGCAAAACTATCTGGGTCTGGCATGTCTGCAAACAAAATTGTTGCTGTATGTGTAAATACAGGTGATAGGCTTCATTGGTAGTCTTTATCCAGCTCCTGCTCAAATAATCATCAAAGCTCTGTTACTGGAAGATGTTCAAATATAGGCAATCTTTTCAGGTCAAAACAGTGCTCTTTTGTGTGGATATCTGCTAATTCCCAAGATTCTCTGGCTATTTCTTTAAGTTCATTCCCCTACTTTTATGTAAATTGATTTTTGGGTTGATCTTACTGTTTTTAACATTGTTGGCTGGAGGAACCGGAATAATGTATTTCCAGTATCATTTAAACTGACATAGTCTGAATAACTTGACATGTTTATTATCAGTGTCTAAAAACATAAATGAAAGAATAATAAAAACGAACAAAATCCTGGGGAGAAAAACAGGACCTCCCACACGTATCTTGCTGATGTAATCTATTGCTATAATATAGTCACAAAATATTATAAACTGCTCTCTCTATTGCTGACTGAGTTGCTTTTATCTGTGAACTCAGAACGAGCAGTGGTGTCATAGTATTTCAGAGAAAGTTGATAGCTGGAGTTGCCCTTCAATTAAAATAAACAGTGTGATTTTCAAACGTTACTGCCCAACGTTGCATCAATGTTAATATGTATGTAGACTCAATCATTTTCAAGCATTGTTATAATGTCTGTGCTATTACTCTTGTCAAAATTAGTTCTGTAAGAATTCCTTTGCATATCATTTTCAATGTGTTGCATGAAAAAGATCAAAAATTTATCTAGTGGTACAAATGGCTAATATTAGATTCTGGAAATAATGACATGGATTTCTCTTTTACTATTAAACAAGATAGTCATGAAATTTAAACAAGTTCATTTCTCCCTCTTAAATGATATGTTATTTGCTTATTACTATTTCGTCCATATTTGTGAGTTCTATTGCTCATTATACTGAGAGGAATCTCCTGAAAAACTCATCTATTCTGCAACATTGCATCTTCCCCAATGTATGTGCTCTCCAGATGTGTAAACATCAACTCTCAATTCAAGAATTAACGTTCATATATGCAAACAATGCCCAGCATCAAGAAGACTAGTATAGCAAATAGCACATTATTTAAGGGAATAATATCTGCATTAAAGAAAAACATATCTTTTTTTTATAAAAAAAAATGAAAGAATCCAACACTTTAGTACAATTATTGAATTGAAAAATGTTTAAATATTTGAAAAGAAAAATATTCACGTCAATATTTGTATATGTAAATTTGAATATGAAATATGTTCATAATGTATCTTTTTGGTATGGTATCGGTCTTGGTATGGTATAGCAATTAGAGTGTTGGACCATGATTAAGGGATTTTGAATTCAGTTAATCACTCACTGGGGAAACTGGATCTAGTCAGTCCCTGTTATACCATGAATGTCTAGGGAAAAGGGTAGATTACAATCAACCACAAGTGAAAATGGAGGAGGTTGAAAGAAGAATTGGCGACAGAAGAATAACCGTGGAGAGGAAATATCAGAATGTGTGAAATATGTTGAAGAAAACAGATATCTGGTCTGGTAGTTCAAATCAAAAGCTACTGTATTTATTAAGAATAGTGGGGACTGAAATATTCCAGCTTAGAAATTCGTTCTGTAGCTTTTCATAACCTAACATGTCTGAGGAAGCTACAACATTTCAGAAGAGCCAAGATTTCCCTTGGAAGTGTACATGTGGAAACATTCCAATGGTATTATTTTGGTTTCCAAGGTATCGGCAGATATCCAAGGAATATCTTCAGCTGGGGACAATGCTCTCTTTGTCTATGGCCATTTTCTCACTGGTGATTTATAGTGCCTTATAATATCATCCAAGCACTGCTGCCCAATATAGCAGTAATGAAAGCAGGCTTTATTGCTGCAACAATGGGAGAGTAATGCTATAGTATTCATTAGTGAGGAAATGGCCTTTGGTGTCATGTAGTCATGTGGCCAATGAATTATCCCATTCACAATTAGATCCTTATAGTACATAAAATTCTAATTCTTACTCGAAATTCAGCTTAAAATAATTTGGCAAACTTTTATAATTAGCTATGCATTTTGATTGACTAGCCATTCTAAGCTGATTGCAATTAATTTGTAGAAGCAATTGCAATATGTTTATGCTTTGTTCTGGTTGATAAGCATATTTGAAGTGAAATTAATCATATTTCATTGTTTATGACTATCACAGTTGAAAAGTTAATATTTCTAAGGGACAAATGTTCCCTGCAAACTAAATAGGGAGCAATTTTTATAGAGAATAAAGAATGAATGAATGATAAATGAAATGATAAAATAAATAAATATTAATGGATAGATAAATAGTAGATAAATGCCGAATGAAAATAGAAAATAGACAGTCTGTTATTTCCATCAACTTCCCAAAGGAAAAATCTATCAAGTTAGTACAATGGGAGATATTAACACATTGCTGTGGGAATACAATTGCTGTGAAAATGTGCTGCATTTATTTTCCTACCCTTGGTATGTATTTTTACCTATCTTCTCAAAGCTTCACAGGGTTTACAAATTATTGGTTGGGCTTGCCGTCTTTTTTGCAGCTGTGAATAGAGGAAGGGGCATTGGAAGTGGATAGTTGGGAGAATAATTGATGATTGAAGATTAGCCAAAATATTCCATATACAAATTAGTTTTACTTTAGGTGAGAAAAAACTTACTAGGTTTCCTTTGTTAACTTTACAAGTTTCTCTAGTAACATAAAACTTTTCCCACAATGGGACTATTCTCAACGATGTGTTATGTGTTGACAGGAGAAAAGATCTTTGTTGATGGACTATTTGTTGTTGAAAAAATATCTACCACCACCCAAATATTTGTCTTGTCTGACATTTCATCTAATTTATAATCATTTCAAATAGCAGCAAATGGTCAAACAATAGTTGGACAGTATCTTTACTAAGACAAAACAAATAAGAACAAAAGGGTGTGTAAGTGTCTACTTATATTCTTAACAGCCTGCTAACTTTGTTAATTTCAGAGGCTTGGGATTCTTTTGTGAGTTTTATGCATTTGATGAAATAGGCATTGCCTCACATGTATGTATGCCTCAATAGACTATCTCAAAGCTGAAACTGTTAAGGTGACTATAAAATATAAAAGATGAAGTCTCCATTATTTTCCTATATTGTGAAGAACTTACTATACAGTATTCAATGGAATGTGTTAGAGACATGTTACATTGCAGAATTGATTTCCAAAAGTTAGTTTTGTGTATGTGGGGAGTATGACACAGCACCAGCTCTGGGAATCCTGAGAAAAGAATCAATTGCTTTAAGTTAATATAGGTAGGTATTATATTCCAGTGTATGCAAACTCTTAAAGACCCTTCGAAGATCAAACTTGAAGCACTGCATAGCTCTACCACCTCATCTAGAGAATTATTCTTTTGGTCCTATAGTTTTTCAGTCCTTGTTATTAGTATGTGAACCGGGGTTAGGACATAAGGTGTATTCCTAGGTTTAATATATGAACTAAAATTCTCCTGTGCTAGTGAAGGAAGCAATGAACTGAGCCAAAAAATTGCTTTTTCTGTATTAGTGCTAAATGCATGATAAACATAAATCCGGACCTAATGTATTATTCATTCATAAAGTTAAAGTTAAAAATGAAAACTCAGTCATGCTGGAGAAAAGGCAGGATGATGATAACGATGATGACAACGATACCTGCAGGATGATACCTGAGGAGCCGTGGTGGTGCAGTGGTTAGAATGCAGTATTGCAGGCTAATTCAGCTCACTGACAGGAGTTCAATTCTTACAGGCTCAAGGTTGACTCAGCCTTTCATCCTTCCGAGTTCAGTAAAATGAAGACCCAGATTGTTGGGGGCAATATGCTGACTCTGTGAACTGCTTTGAGAGTGCTGTAAAGAACTATGAAGTGGTATAAGTCTAAGTGCAAGTGCTATCTGCATATCCCAGGTCCTTGGGAAGGACTGCATAGGTGGATAAAAAAGCCAAGTTGGTCTAAACATCTGGCAACTAACCATAATGATAACCATTCTTATAATAGTTACAAACCAATTAATTGTGGTACATCTTCTAGCATAGAGAAGAAATTTTCAATCTTGGATGGGCATCCTTTGAACAAAATAGTCCAGGCAGTTCTATAGTCCCAGCAATCTGACTCTTTCGTTTCAAAAGCCCAGCAGAAAACTGACAAAGGAAATGTAATACTAAAAATTAGGTAAGAGAGTAGTGAAAAACTAGGGACTCAGGCCATACATTAACTCAACCCCAACTATGAGACTTAAAGAATCCTTTCACAAACTGGAGGTACAAGAAAATCTGTGTAACAGCTAAAACAGACTTAACATAACTCAGCACAACAGAGAAACCAGATATGTGAATCACTCCTGAAATGACAAGCACTTGAAATCTTCAAATATGACTAGATATATTATATGGGAATGTGATCAATTAGTTGTGTCTTTTTAAAATTATACTGAATGTTCTTTCTTTCCTATTTAATGAAGACTGTGGCAACATAAGTATTGAAGAACTTACTCAAGATGCTGTGAAGAATTATTAGATTTCTTGTTGTAATACTCTCAGCTTGCTTTTGTGGATTTCTGACAGTCTTATGATTACTTCATATTGTGTGTTACAGTTTGCAGCCATCAATCACAGTGTTGTTCTCAGATATTGATTTCAGTGTTTGGGTATGCCTGTTTGTATACAAGAAAGGACAACAGATGTTCATGAACAATCCAGTTATTTGGTTCAGTCAGAAAGTACCAAAAAGTTATGGAAACAAATATACATCAAGGAATAGGAAAGCTCTTCATTAACTATCCCAGTGTGGTATACCCCGATGTGTGAGGATTTCAGCTTCCAGAATTCCCAGTCAGCAAATCCAGTGGGGATCACAAGATGGTGGGAAATTCTGGGAATTCATAGTCCCACCACATCTGGAAAGTATTATGTAGGCTTAGCCATCATTTTATTTTAGCAATAGCAATAGCACATAGATATATATACCACTCCATAGTGCTATAGAAAGTCAACACCTATATTATAAAAGGCAGAATATTACATTTCCCCAAAGGTAGAAATGGAGAAACACGTTTTTCAGTGGTGAAATATAAATTTTTTTACCACCTGTTCTATGGGCGTGGCTTGGTGGGGGTCATGTGACTGAGTGGGCATGGCCAACTCAATGTCACTCACGGCAAGATGGGGCGGTGGCACCTTGCTGTGAGTTATGTCGAGTTGGCCATGGCCACCCAGTCACATAATCAATGCTGTAGAGACAGCGATGCTGACTGCCTGCCGAATGCAGGTAAAAGGTTAGGGGGGAAAAAAGAGAAGGGCAACAGCAATGGTAAAGACTGGCAGCTGAAGGCCTCTCCCTCTGGCAAAGAGGTGGCGACTGGAGGCTTCTGGCACCGCTTTTTGCCGCGCGAAGGGTCTGCAGCCGCCACCTCTTTGCCGGCCAGAACTGAGTAGGGAAGGCAGGGAAGGGAAGCTCTGGGGACCATGGGGGGTAGTTAGGTAGGCCACATGGGGACACAGTGTCGGGTGGGAAGGGACATGGAGGCAAGCGGCGGCAGCGGCTTACTTACCCAGGCAGGCAGGCAAGCAGATCAGGAGCAGTTGGGCCTCAGGCACGTCCTCGTCAGAAGGCAGGCAGAGACACTGGGGTGGGGTAAGCAGGGGGCGGGATGAGCGGTGAGCGAGCAGGGGTAGGGCTAGCCAGAGGTGATATTTGCCAGTTCTCCGAACTAATCAAAACTTTCCCTACTGGTTCACCTGAACCGGTGCAAACCGGCTAGATTTCACCTCTGACGTTTTTTAGAGGCAGGAAGAAGCCCCCGTCTCCCTGCCCCTAAGCAGAAACTGAGGAGGCAGCTTTTGGAAATGCAGATTTGGTAATCCATTCAAGACAGGATATTTTGAAACTCTCTGTTGCAAAGTCTGAACAAAGGCAGAATGGTAGCCCCTCACCCAAGATCCAACACAGGACAAAACCATTAAGCCACAATAGGAATTGCCTAACACCCATTCAGAACACAAGCCCCTTCATTGCACCATCCCAGAGCAGTCCAAACTTCACCTGGGAGCTCAGATAAACAATAAACCAGAGGTAAACTGGATTAGTTCAGACAAGCACCTAGGATTTGCATTTCCTCTTTTGCCTATAGAGCCAGCTATGACCCCTACATAACCCCTACATGACCCTGTAGGAATCTGACAACCAATAGAATATTAAAGGACATATTCTTGCACAGGAACAGGAAGCTCAAATACAAAGCCCAAGAAGGTATAAAAACCACCCACTCTCAACTCTATTTTGTCAGCTGCAACAGAACCATAAACGCTGGTGGTTCTGTTCATCATTAAACCATCTTTCTAATCAGCCTCCATGTTTCCAGTGTCTTTCTCCCAGCTTGGAACTGAACCAGATGGATATTTCTTCCCACACTGTTGTGACACGTAAAGAGTAAAAATAAAACAAAAAGGCAATTTAAAACAATTAAGCTCTGTATAAAAACAGTCTATAAGACAGGGATTCAAATCTTTCTTAGGAACAATATTCAGTGGGAAAGGAAGAAGTTTCTTTTATTCAAGAAGGAAACAAAAGAGTAATACAAATAAATAAAAAATATTCAGATGGTTTGTATTGGATTGTTTTAATTTACTTTTAAATTGCTCTTGGATCCTAATACAGATTATGTATAATAAGTGTGTACTAGGTGAAAAGAAGAAACTTTGTTCTGAAATATATTTTATTGTCCTTGAGTCCCAAAGCATTTTAAGAGAATACTTCTTCATAAAGGAAATAATATAATACAAAGCACTTTCAAATAATATTTATTTAGCATGTTTCCTTCTCTTTACTCCAAAATGTTGGTTACTACAAATTTTCATATTAAGTAACTTCTGTACTTTTGAAAGCAGTTCTTCAGATAACAGAATATTGGGTGGTTGAGGTAGCTTCGTTGTTATATAACTGGCTGTCAAGGAGCTTGCAAAGACTGAGGAGTTCTGCTAAGTTGAGAATATTGGCAACTTCTTAGAGTAGCAGTTGGAGGAATCCACACATTTAAGCATAAGTAGAAATTGCATCATTAGAAGACAGCAGTATATTTTACCCTGGAAAAGAGAATATCTGCGGTCTCTGAAAACATTACCCGTAGTGTTATACCCATACTACAAAAGATATTGATCTCATGAAACCATGATTTCCTCTTTATCCTTTTACCAATCTACTATTCTATCTTCAGGATAAAAACATAGGATTATGCTGCCATGACCTTGTTTCTTGTTTTGAAGTTAATGTTGTTCTTTTCTTCTTCTTTTTCTTGTGCCATATCTGTCATTAGGCGTTGGCGATCATGTTGGCGATCCTATTTATATCAACAGGCTGTCAGCGTTCCATCTAAGTTCAAATAATTCACTCAGCACTCAGATAAGAAGTAATCCAAGTACGAATTTATTAAAGAACCATGCTGGTACATCTGGGAAAAACCTGAATCTGAAACCCCAGGGTTTTCCCCACCCAAAAGAAAATTCAGAACTACCTTCTTTTGCTCATCATAGATCACATTCCCCAATCATGTCAGATACCCAACATGCCATCGTCCATCTCTACCTCTCTTCCAGGCACCACACAGAACGGCCTTGACATTCTTGATACATTCTTTTAGATTATATTGTTTTGACTATACCCCACTAACTACATGAGAAAGTACTCCCTTTCTAATTCTCAACTATAATATGTGGCAGCCTGCAGAGGCCTCAGATTCACAGCTTCAAAGGCTGACAAACTTCCTGGCTGACACAGCTCTTTTAATATGAAACTGATCAGCCAAACAACCAATCAGGAGAGAGTATTTTCCCATTCCTACAGAGGACCAGAATGAGAACATCAATTGACAATTATACACTATATACAATACATAACATACTACTTGTAGATTATTTAATACAGTTTACAGCCTGGTACAAAGATGTTAATCATTTTCAGACATAGAAGATGAGATAGACATGCAAATTAAAAATGGAGCAGATATGGGAATAGGATTACATTCATGTAAAACTGCAGTGAAAATAGTTGATTACATTGCAAAAGAATTTTTTAAAAACATATTTACTAAAATTATTGAAAATAATCTGAAAATATGTTTGATTATTGATGAAGCGTCAGCAATATCTTGCAAACCAGTTGTTATACTTTTCTTAAAAGTTGAGGATTCAGTTACCTCACCAACAATTTTCGTTGAGCTAGTTGAATTGGAAAAATAAGATGAAGAGACAATATGTTCTTCAGTTATGGAAAGTTGAAATAATCTGGAGTGAGCACTAGGATAGCAAAAAAATTTCCAAACATAGTAATATGGCACTGCTTAAACTATCACCTCCAACTTGTTTTGGATAATTCAATAAAGGAAATAAATAATCTAAAAATATTGATATATATGCTATTTTTCGTCAATCCGCTAAGAACCAAATTGAATTTACCAAAATATTCGAACAACTTGGAATGGAAATTATAAAGATTGGCAGAGTTTTGGGACCAAGGTGGGCTGCCTGTAGTTTAAGGTCAACCCTAGCTGTGTGGCATGCTTATCCAGCGGTACATCACTACTTTCATTCAAATGAAAAATACTTATGTGTGGCTGCCCATCTTGAAAATATATATTTTATGACTGATTTGGCATTGATATTCTAAACAAAATTTCTCTTCTTTCAAATGCACTGCAAGCAAGAAATATAGACAGAATAAAGACTGAAAAACTTGTGGTAAGATCTATTAAAGCATTTGAAATGCTTCAATAGGAAAGGGGTGGGTATGAAAAAAAAGTTGATGGATTAATTACTTTAGAAACTTTCAAAAATGTAAAATTTGTAGAAAAGCGATTTATTGGGCTTCCTCTGGAAAGACTTTTAGAAAGCATTGTAACAAATTTGAATAAAAGACTAATAGAGAGGCCATGTGGATTCTTTCACTCTGTAAACTGGCAGAAGATGACCCTGGGAATGCTGGCTTATCTAGTTCTCAGGATGGCCGGTACAATAACATCTTCGCACCTGTGGATTGGCTGAATATACATCGGACTGTTGGGAGAGGTTTCTGGTACCTTATTTCTAACTGTATTGCTTAGGGGGAATTTAGAATCGGCTTTGCCTTTGTTCTGCTATCATTTCTGCTCAGTAAAAGGTTTCTTTTGAAATACCAAATTTCAAGAGTCTTTACTTTCTTGAGTAAGGAGGAGAGGCAGGACCTTACATAAAGCAGATTCTGCAAAAAGGTCAACCTGGAGAAGCAAATCTTCGCTCTACCGTGGGGACCCTGCAACAATGTCCGAACAAAGCAGTGAGCAGGGGGAAGCTGAATGCTGGGCAGAAACTTCTACCACTACCCAGCCGGAGACCTGCTCCCTGTACCCGATCGGAGAGGTGGAGACACCCCGAGATGATCCCAAAAAGCCCTGCTGGTTGATTTGAAAAGGAAAGAAAGATAGCTGGGACGGAAGGACCAGGGGCGTCACCTTAACCCGAGGCAGCTGGAAGCCTGGGTGAAAGTTGGAGCTGGAAACCCTCTCTGATCAAGAAGAAATCTTTGACGAGCTGCTGAGGGAGGATCGACTGAAAAGGCACATCACTCGACTGGTGATGGAGACGCTAGAGAACCTCAACCTCAGGGGGGAACCAGAATGGCCACTGAGAGGCGCGGAAGCAGTGATAGCAACCGAAGATACCAGAGCAACCACTCCGGACCCAGCAGCCACAGACCAAGCCAATGCTGCTGCTGGGGCAGTCGCTGACGCAGCGAAACAGCCCCCCCCCCCCCGTGCAACCTGCGCGGCAGTAAATGTGCCAGGCCTGCACCGAGTCCTGCAGCTGGAGAGGAAGATGCCATCCCTGGGGGTAAAATTTGATGGGGACCCACAGCAACTGGGGTTCCTCATGGTACACATACTTACCTACGTGCAAGAGTATGGGTGTGAATTTCAAACCCAGGGGGCTCGAGTTCGAGTGGTGAAACTAGCCTTGGAGGGGGCTGCAGCCAGATGGATGATGACCCTGCATAATGCAGATGCCCCGGAACTGTGCAACTTCAATCGCTTCATGATGGCCGTACGATGCCGGTTTGAAGATCCCCTTCCTGATCTAAAAGCCTGAGACCAAATTAAAGTCATGAAACAGGGAAGGCAAC
>JANHFL010007908.1:4701-22990 GCA_032468155.1 Oxyrhabdium leporinum
GAAACTGCAGTTGTTCCAAAAGGAGCTTTTATTGAAAGCCTTGTGATAACAAGAGATCTAGGCAAGAACTGAAGCTTTTCACTTAAAATCAGCTATTTAAAGCAATGCTAACCAAGCCCCTCCCATACTACATCATTGCAGGAAAACATAAACTTTATATAGAGATTAACACAGTAATGCAAGAAGCAGAAACAGAAACATCATATACAGATCACTCCATTCCTTCTCCCTTCCTCCCACCAAAATGGTAGCATCACTGTGGAAATATCTGGGACCTGACCAATATTATGAATGAAAAAGGGGAATTAAAAAGCAAGCAGGAACTTAGTAGTCAAGAGATGGTCATTGCATGGTGGCCACAAATGCAGATACAATCTTGATATGAGAAAGATGCTAAAATGTATGGTTTCAATAAAGAAGTAACAGAATTGGACCAGATATTAGCTGGAACGGATGAAAAACTGATAAAGAAAATATATAGCTACTTATTAAGTATCAAATTGGAAAGTGAGCAGGTAAAGGAGACAATGATAGCTTGGGCTAAAAACTTTGAATATGCAATAGAACTGGATAAATGGCAGAAATTGTGGGATACAAATGTTAAATTAACTATGTCAACTGCATATAAAGAAAATTTGTGGACAGATGACAAATTAATAAAAAATAGCTACTTATTGAATTTTAAAATGGAAGAAGAACAGGTAAAAGAAACAATAGTATGGTCTAAAAATTTTGGGTACACCATAGAGTTAGACAAATGGCAAAAACTTTGGGAAAGGAATTGTAAATTGATGATGTCAACAGCTTATAAAGAAAATCTGTACAAAATGTTTTATCGGTGGCATTTGCCACCAGCAAGGATGGCAAAGATGTTTCAAAACGTATCTCTCAAATATTGGATATGTAAACAGATACCGGGTTCTTATTATCATATGTGGTGGACTTGCCCAAGGGCAAAAAAGTATTGGACAAAAAAAGCTAGAAGGAATGACAAAACAACAAATAGACTTAAAACCAGAAATGTTTTTGTTGGGTATTTTACCAGAAAAATATAATAAAAGAAATACATATTTAATTTTACATGTGATAACAGCAGCGAGAATATACACAAAAATGTGAAGACATAACTGCCAGTTCTTTAGCTGGTGTGGGCCTTCATATGTAACAAATTCTTCCCAACAAGCTAGGATTTCATAATGTATCAGCATAGTATATGTGAGGATCCAAGCAGTGTGGCCTTTTGTAATACAGGTACTCGAGTTACGAATGTAATGGAGCCTGCCCATTCCATTCGTAACCCGAGGATTCGTAGGAGTGAATCTCTTAACTTGAATGTGACCACTCCCTCCTTTCTCCCACGCATTTGCTAATCGAATGCGCAGCTCGTTAAGTGCATGTGAGGTATCTCAGAGTGGGGAAGGCCATGGGGGAGCCTAGTGATAGAACAGACCACCTGCTTCAGACCACCCAAGACCTCCCCCGACCCACTGAGATACCTCATTCTCCCTCCCTTGGGGTCCCCACAATTGCTCCCCCCCATCCTGCCACGCCGGGTCACTTACCTGATGAAGACATGTCTCCTCACCAGCCTGCTTGTTTGCCTGATCCCTCCTTTTTTGTTGTCAAAGCCTTCCTCAAGTGGTTCGGTGATGAAAAAGGAGGCCTGGAGGACTGCACACACCCTTCCGGGCCTCCTTTCTCACTGCCGAACCGCTTGAGGACTTTGACGATGAAAAAGGAGGCGCGGAGGCCCGCGCACGCCGTTCCAGGCCTCCTTTCTTCCACCGAACTCTTTGAGGAAGGCTTTGGCAATGAAAAAGGAGATGTGGAGGGCCGCACACACACCTCTGGGCCTCCTTTCTTGCTGCTGAAGCACTTGAGGATTGCGTCCCTGTAGGCTTCAGCAGCCCTTTGCAAAAAGCCTTTGCTGGTAGGAAGATAGCTTTGGAGGGAGGTGCCCGCGCCCCTCCCAAGCTTCACTGGTGCTGACAAAGGCTTATTATCATATGTGTGTGGAGGCTCGTTAAGTGCACATGAGGTATTTCAGGGTAGGGAAGGCCATGGGGGGGCTACAGATGGAACAGGACACCTGCCTAAGACCACCCAAGGCCTCCCCGACCCACTGAAATACCTCATGCTGGCCCAAATCACTCCCACCCCAACCTGCCGCACTGGGTCACTTACCTTGTGAAAATCTAGAAAGCAGTCCCCTCTCCAGCCTCGTGTGCTCCATTTGGCCCTCCGCGGACCTCCCCCCAGCCACGGCCCCTGGAGGCTCCATTTTGGCCTATAACGGGCAAAATGGGGCTTCTGAGGAGCGGATCCACCCCATAGAAGCTCCATTTTGGCCAGCAACATGCAGGACAAATGTTGCAGAGCCTCTGCGGTTCTTCATAAGGGCAAACAACTGCCATGGTGCTGCAAGTTTCATATTTTTGGGCCTTGTTCAGAAGCACTAGGGGGCACTGATCACGTAACTTCAAACATTTGCTAAGGGAACGCTCGTAACCTGGGGATTACCTGTACTGGACCTAATTCTTGCTAATAGAGAAGAAGTGACAGAGGGAGTTGAAGTTGCTGGAACCTTGGGCGAGTGACATTATACTGGAATTAAATATAAAGCAAACACAAGCAACAGAATATAATCCAAACAGTGTCTTAAACTTTAAAAGAGATGATTTTAACAAACTCAGAGACAGCCTAGGAAAGATTCCGTGGATGAAAATCCTAAAAGGGAAAACAACTCAAGAAGTGTGGGAAAGTCTGAAAAATATGATAAGAGTCCAGTCCAGCACAATACCACTGAAAGAAAAAAGCAAGAAATCCAAGAAGAAACCAGCATGGTTGCACAAAGATCTCTCTGATAAACTGAAACTGAGCTGAGCTCCTTGGCTTTTGAAATCCAGCACTCTTGGATTTCAAGAGTGCTCGGGTTGGGCAGCTGGAGAAGCTGCCATTTCAAAACCCAAGCAGCTCAGTGCTACAAGGAGAAGAAGGCCTGGAAGCCATTGGCGAGAGGCCTCTCCATTCAGCCAGCAGGCATTCATACGCTAAAGGTCTGGTGAGTGAGGAAAGCGGTGGGGACAATGGGCAGGCCTCCCGGTGAGTGCAGGAATGTGGGGAAGTGGCTGGGAAGCGGCGCAGGGAAAACAGGGAAGAATGGTGGGGCCGCATGCCACATGGAAGGGAGTAGGAAAAGCAGGTGACTGCTTACCTGTAAGCAGGCAGATCAGTTGGCCGCAGGCAGGCAGGCAGGCAGGCACTGGCAGGCAGGCAGCAGGCACAGGTAGGCAGGAAGGCCACAGAGACTGTGTGGTCAACGGCACACAAGCGAGGAAGCACAAAGTGTACCGCTATGCCGGGGTGAGCGGGCAGGTGGGAGTGGGGCCAGCCAGAGGTGATATTTGCCGGTTCACCAAACTATTAAAAATTTCTGACACCGGCACTTGGGAACCGGTTTGAACCGGCTAGATTTCAGCACTGACTATGATGTAAATATCTAATTGTCAAAGTGATTTTTCCAACTCTTTCCATTTATAAATTTAGAAAAAATGGAGAAAATTTCCAGTTCTTTCCAAGCAAGCATTTTACAGTGATTAGATTATCAGCTTGGTTGATGCCTTGGTAGTGAAGTTTAATCTTGAAGATTTAGAATCATATTCAAGCATTGCTACATGTCACAGCCTTTACAAAGTTACTAACCTCAGGTGATTAGGCATTTGAATAGCTTTATAAAAGACAATATTCTTTTCAGGAGCAATTAAACCATCTGTTTAAAGTTCAGGAGTCATTTTAATTAGTTTATTGTGACAGTGCAAAGATCACCATGACACATGAAAAACAGACCAACTTTAATTTAATATCAGAATTTTACATTTTATTTTTCTTCATTTATAATCCTTCTAAAATGGTTAATTACCATTAACATGGTTTAAATGTAATAAAAATATATAATTGTTTTGTGACTGTTTTTTAATATTTAGGAGAGTTATCTTACAAGTTTCAATATTCTAGAAACAAATTATATCGTTTTCTAGGAAATATCAGTACTGAATTTACAATGAAAAACAGACTAATTGGGGGAGTTTATAGTGTTTGTCTAATGATGTCATCATGCAAAATACACAATGATGTTTAATATTATTTTATATTATGCTCCATAATGACAACATTTGTATAAATTGTATCATTTGTGTTATTTTTTAATGATGTCATTGTGCAAATGATATATACCTGCACTGAAAATTTGGTTTATTGTGCATAAAGCCTCTTGGATCCAATAAAATGACATTTCATTGAATAACTTTTGGAAAATTATATATTACATGCTAAAAAGAAAGAAAACCCGAGGAATATGGTAGCAATTCTATTTGAATTGTAAATAGCATAATTTGGTTGGTGAGGAATAATTGTAATTTTATTTCTTCTGGCAACTGAGTCTCACATAGAAAGCAGTGTATCGTTGGAAAATGTATGTAAAATTTCCAGTTTAGGTTGTCCTAGAACATTACATGTCAGTTTCTATATTCAGATCAAACTAAGCACAGAGTTCAGCTAGAAAAAAATAGCTTGATTTTTTTTATTAAATATCAGAAAACTTGAAAACAATTAAGTTGCAAAATAGGAAAAAAATGTAGGAAAATAGAGAAACATATACTGTACAAGGAATAAGAGGTCCAAATTAGAGGACTTAACATTAAAAATCCAAGTTTGGTCTATAAGTATACATTAAAAATGCAGAACTTTCTAAAGGCACAGGAAACAACATTGTGGGTAATTAGCATGGACTGTCCCTAGGGAAACTCACTTTGGTTTATTCTAATATTAACCATTTCATTTCCATTATAATAGCAGAAAAGAGATAGAAATGAGGAAAACAGGTGATATCACATCTCTTCTGAACCAGGAAGAAAACAACTTGGTGGATGGGGAAAATATACCCAGAACTTACAAGGCATTTCTTGGAGATGGGATTTTGTTTTATTTTATTTGTTATACTTAAACATTTCTTAATGGTTTGGCTGTGTTGTTTTAGATACTCAGACATGTAATTTCCATAAATTTCCATGCTTCTGGTTTGCTTTATAAAGATATTTAATATTTACATTTTGTACTGTTTTTAAACCATTTATTTAAATTATGGTAGGCCTCATTACACATGCACCCTTTTTTAGATCTGTTGAAAAAGAGAAACATATTATCATAAAAGTTTAACAATCACTGACCTGGAATTTTCATCTGAAAAATTTTTCAACAGAGTATTAGAATCTAGCAACTGACAAAATAAGAAACTGTGACTGGTTAGCTAGACGTAGACAACTTAAATATATAATGTAACCATAAAACTGTATTATTTGGGCTATATGCCAACTTAGCACTCTAAAGAATATTGCTTTTCTAAAAATTTCATGTATTTTAATTAATAAATTTATTAGGTTTGCTATAAGTCACAGTGGTTTATGATTTGATGCGATTCATTTCAACTTTGTGGGTATTCAGTTAATAATTTATTTTCAATGTTCAATTAAGCTGGTAATTAATAGGTGTCAGTACCCTTCATAGCATGACAATTAATGAAAGCAAATAATAGTAGAGGAAGCAAAGTAATGCACAATATTGATGAAAAATATCTGTCATTTTCATCTCTTTTTATAGGGATAAAAATGAAATCGAAAGAGATTTAAAGCTTAAATATCTAGACAGTTTAGAAATTTATCAAATTTCTAGTGTATCCTAGCTTTTATTGTTTTCTATATTGTTGGTGTGAACACATGAAATTTTTTTAGACTTTATCAAAGATGTTGTCCTACTATTGTCATTTAATACATGAATGCAATCTGTCACTTTGGAATAAGAGGAGTTATTACAGAAGATTCATATTGTTTACAATATGACGTTTAGCTATCCATTCTATAAAAAATAAATATTGTACTTCTGCTGGAAAAATCACATTAAAAAATCACATTTTTTAACAAGTAACAAATTTGCTGTTATCTTTTTATAGATACCTATATCCTTAGAACCATGACTATTGCCAGGTTATATTATTTAATTTGGAAAGCAGGGAATTACTGATAATAGTTGCATTCAAAATACAGTTATCTAAGATTCAGCTCCTTTCAGAATATTCCTGAACTTAGACTATACTGACACAATAATTATTATAACTGTTTTCACTGTTGGGATGAAATAGTATGAAAATATTAATCTCTTGAAATCTGTGAAGCACATGCTTTTCAGGAAAGTCATGACTTACTGTGAAAAATCTTTTTTTATTTTTTTTTGTATGGCATAACAGTGTCTCCAAATCATCTGGTACTTGACGGAATACTGAGTGGACTGAAAAAAAATATCATATTTTGTATCAAACAAACAAACAGACAAAACAAAACTAAAACAAGAGCATACTTCTCTTATGTATTCAGTATCAGAACTGTGAAAATTAGACTACTGTATACATTTCTATTTCTACCAAGAAATGTAGTTTTAGCTACAGGCTGTCTCCACAGAAAAACTTTGTTACAATTTATTTTGTATTCTACTAGACGAGTACCCAACTGCTAAGCTGTAGCCCACAACCGGGCCATGGCCTATTCAGAATTGGACCATGTGAGTGGCCCAATTCCAAATAATTAGACAATAATTAGAAAAACAAAAACAAAATGAGGGGTTTGCATATAATCTTCTAAGCAGGTGAAGCAGACAATCTATCTCTAATCATTCAATGCTGAATGCCAAGAGGTTATTCAAGGAAATAATGTTTCTACTAATAATGTAAGCTGATTGTACTGCTTTTATTTGCAATTCTTCTGTGATTATGTTTTCATTTGATTTACCTATAGTTTCTCCTTTCTCCAGGTTTCCCTGTTTATATCTACAGATTTCCCCTCATTATTTTTATAAGAGATTTTTTTCATTAAAATGTTTCCATGTGCTTTATCTAGCTTTATCTAGCTAATCCTAGTGTTTCAGGCATAGCATAAATTTATTAAATTCTGTTTTTCTGGGATTTAGAAAGAAAAATCCAAAGTTTATTTATTTCTGTTTCCGGGAATAAAGGAAAAGTTTATTCAGTCTAGGGCAGACTAAACTGTGCTAGGAAGTTCAACTTTACTTTTGCCAATCCTGTCTGTCACAATGTGTATGAAGTAGACTGAATGGAAGAGATTTATTAATAGTCCAGCAGTCAAGAAGACAGGATTTTCAGGTGTTCAACTTTTAAGAGCATGGCAAGACACTTTAATGTCTGGATCATTCACTGCACAAGAGAAATCTCTAGCTGTAATGGTTCTCCATGCCACTGGATTAAGTTCTCTTCTGATAAGAGAGTGCAACTGCCTCTGTGCAACAGCTATTCCAGTTAAAACTCTATTGTGCATTTTTCTGTTATGCAATTCATCTTCACCTACAACTCATCTGGAAATCATATCAGTCTAAAATGAATTTGTTGAGTCCTGTAATTATGAGAGTGTTGAAGCAATATATAAAGATGATCAGTATAAGTTCACTGTAGTCACAAACCTGCATCTAGCCAGCCCTTGCACCAGTGGTTGTTCAACTCAGGTTCTGGAGAAGCAGAGATGTCCAGACTCCAGAACTATCCAGGGTGACTGGGAAGCCTTTTTAGGATGCTTCCCATCCTTGCATCATTGGAATAAATGACTGCTATATGTCTCACCAGTGAGACTAGAGTCTGGCAAAAGATGTTGAGGCTGACCATGTACTGTAAGTATTACAAAGATACAGTGAAAGAAATCTTATGCCATCATGACGTCCAGGCAAGGGAATTAAAAGATGTGGCTACTGACAAACCCTGCTACTGAGCCTTGTGCTATGAAGCCTCCACAGTTTTGAAGACAGGAATAACCAAAAACTGGAAAACAAACCATGAGAGCTATTTCAGAATATCACCTGCAGTTACTACAACAATAGACATCCTATGCTCCCATTGTGCTTGGTTCATGTTTCAGATTGGGACTACAAAGCTACCTCCATCTCTACAGATAAACTGCAAAATAGTATGTCTTCTTTAAACCCAAAGGACTCTCATATACATAAAACTCAATCAAATTGAAGTAGAAGAAACATTGTGATTAAACCATTGTGAAATAGTACAGTTTTGTTTTTTTATAAATTGATTCTTGCAGTTCAGAAAAGCTGATTTTAATAAACCTATATCAATGTTCAAGAGTTCATAGTTGAAGAAATTAATGACAAAACAAATCTTAGGCAGTTCTTTATAGGGATATAATAAAAGCAAACTGAAATGAATTCAAGTGAGAAGAAAATGACGCAGTATAGCCCAATGTGGTTTCATATATAGATTAATTATCTAGACATTTTTTTAAAATGACACATAGTATATAAGGTAAAAGGGAGGCAGCTGATCAAGAAAGAGTTCAGAGTTATAGACAGAAAAACTAACGCTCAAAATGAGCTAAGGTAAGCAAATGTTTTACAGAGTTTGTGAGACAAACATATGTAAACGAAAATGTAAAGGAAAAAAAGCTTAACATATAATTTTTGATTATTTTGACAATAATCACATATCACTGAGAAAGAGAGAGGGGGCAGGGACAAACTTACACTATATCACCTGTTACTGGCCATTGGGACTTCCTTTTTAATAATTTAATCATGTTGTATCCTATTATTGCTGGCTGACAACAGAAGAAAAGCTTTTGTAAGCAAGTTCACAATGCGGAAGGCTGTTTTGTTTTAATTTTGTGAATTTATTTAAGAACAGGGGAGCATTTCTATTTTGTGATCTTATTCACCCTAACTAGATGGATGAGCAAGACATCCTAACATTCTGCCTTTAGTCCAGGAGCAAAATCCCTAATCATACTATAGAGATATAACTTTGTTAGAAGTTGACATAGAATAAACACAATTACTAAGGTAAATACATTCTACTTCAGTAAATGACCTGGTGTAGCTCACTCACAGACCCACTTAGTTCCAGCTGAAATACCACTTATCACTATTAATATATAATCAATACTACTTTAAGAGGAGGACCTTGGTTAGATAACCTATAGTCTCTATCAGCTCTAGAATTGCAAAGTCTCCAAGTAGTTGCTTTCTGTTTCTGAAAAGAATAAAAATAGTATCTTTGGATGAGTAAGAGGAGGAGGAAGAAAAGATAATAGTTCAGCCAAGAAAGTAAAAAGTTAATAGGTTAGAAATAAAAGTCAGAATTATTCAACCTCTATTTTTGCTGTTTCCTTTGACAATAAATATGTCTTGCATTAGTTATTTTTAAAGAATAAATTGAAAAACATGATTGACAGAAACATGATAAAATAATACCTATTTACTTCAATGAAATGTAAATCACCAGGACAAATACATTTAATCTGTGGCATTTACCACTGGGACCACTTTAGGCCTTACTATCCATATCAACCAGTTGGATAACCAGTTGGATAACAGCAGAATACAGTAGTAGCTAAAACACCACCTTTGATGCTGGAAAACAGGGTTCGAATTTTGTCTGCTAGTTGCTTTACCAGCAGGAGTTATTAGGCAAAGAACCCTAATGTTTCACCTGTCAACCTCAAATATGAGATGTCACAAATGAGGAGAGTCATAACAGTTTGTACATTGCCTGGATTAACTAAGTTCACATCAGATCTTGTGGAACCAAGATAATGTGATAAGTGAGCTATTGGAAGTGGACTATTGGAACAAACCATATATTGACAACCTCACCTGAAATTAATTAATTAATGAAGTCAGTCAGTCAGTCTTCAAGTCAATGTTTTGAATTAATCCTTGCAGTTTTTTGGGCAAGATATTTTTTGGCCGACAGAGTGACTAGCCTAAGATCACCCAGTTGGCTTTATGCCTAATGTAGAACTGGAACTCACAATCTCTCCATTTTTAGATACGTACTTTAACTTAGCCAAATGAATTATATATTATAATACAATTAGTTTTAAACTTTTTATTTATTTTAAATTGCTTCAATGATATAATTTGCAAGCCTTGAAAAAAACATTTTGAAAACCAGTATATAATCGTTTTTGAGTAACGATAAGATGAGTAAAAGAAATTCACTGAAACATAATAATCAACAGAATAAATAACTGTCCTGCTAGCATATAAATTATACGTTTTCTTCCATTGTATTTCATGTGTAGTAAGACAAACTTGCAATTTTCACACTCTCAAAGTTGACTCAGAATTTTGTCAGAAAATATTACACTATTAGCTTTTTTAAAAAACAGAAACAAAAGAACAGCCAAAATCCAAATAGAGCATAGAATGCACAAGTCAACAACTATTACTCTGGGACATACAAGTCTTGGATTAAACTAGTAAAAATACTTATCCAAAATATCTAACACATTTTGTTAAATGCATAAGTAATTATGGTGATGGCAAACAGCGGCGGCAAGTGGCGGCAAGTGGCAACAAGTGGCCGCTTCGCCTTGGAGCTGGAAGCCACGGCTTAGCTTTGCTATCCATTGCAACTAGGAATCTCAAATAAAGCTGAGAATAAATGCTTGTGCTATCTGGGCACTAGATAGGCAAGCACAGACTCCCTGCAAACACCGTCGTCTGCCTGGCTGAAGTTTTGCTTGCTGAGGCACTAGGACTCCTGACAATGGGATGGGGTCCTTCAGGGACTTAGCTTGGCCACCTGTTAGCTCAAGCCCCTCCCTCCACCTCAGCGAGTGGCGTGCAAAACTTTGGCCGGGCTTCTCGAGAGACGGAGTTTGCAGAGGTCTAGCACCCAAGCCACAACACAAATATTCATTCTTGGCTTTGAGATTTCTTGTTGCAATGGACAGCAAAGCTAGGTTCATCCCCCTGTGACAATCCAGCAGACCAAAGAGGAAAAGGGGGGGGGGGAAGAAACAGTCCTGTTGCCAAGGTACATGCGGGTCTGAGGGGGGCAGAAATTCCAACTTCAGCTTCCTGGTGCGGCACGAGGCTTTGGGTGAAGGCTGGAGGGAGATTGAGCAGCAGGTTGTGGACAGGGCAGCATCGGTGGTTGTTTGTACATGGTGCTGGCAGTGGCGAGAACAAAGGCTCAGCACCCCTGCTCTTCCTCAGCAAGCATTCAAAGGTTATCAAGCAAAAAGGAGGGGGGAAAAATCAGAACAGAGGGTGCAGGGTGACTGAGAACCTTGCCCCATGTGCACGTGCCTTCCAGGCTTTGCCTGTATACGCTGCCTCTAACAAGGCAAGGGGAAGAAAAAAAAAACCTATCTGTCAGGGCAAGTCAAGCAGCCCAGCTGTTTCAGACTTTAACCCCGTGAAAGAGGCAATGCCATGTGCTCCTGCTGACCCAGAAGATGGGCAGGCCGACTGGCTGTCGCGGAAATGGGGATAGGTTAAATGCTGTGAAACAGAAGGTGGGAGAGCAGAACAAATGTCTAGAACATGGGCCTAGATCCCACTGGCTGCTGCTGCGGGATGAGTCCTCCAGGAGGACGTGCACCGTTTGGCCACTTTTGCTTCCCCTCTGTTAAAACCAGTGCCTCAGGAAAGAGAAGAGGGGAGGGAAAAAGGAGAAGAGAGTGAGGCCGCAACAAGAGGAGGGAAAAGAGGAAGGGGCGGTTGTGATGTTGGCGCTCAGGGCCGCGACGCGTGTGCGCACACACGCACACACACAAACACACACACACACACACAGAGTTTGGATCTTTCTTTCCTCCCATCGCACCCACTGTATACTCCTGGATTGTCTACACAACCCCGTCTGGCCCATACAGTCACCACCCATGCGAGTGACGTAGAGTTGGCCACACCCACCCAGTCACATGACCACCCACGCATGCCCACCCAGAGAACTGGCTGTTAAATTATTTGAATCCCACCACTGCATACATACATAGGATTACCCATGTAGAACAGGGGAGGAAAGGGTTGCAAAGTACAAGATAAGATAGTTGACATTTTTTATGATCTGTTGATATTTCTAGCAGTGGATTTATCACTACAAGAACTGCACTTCTAAAACCACAACATGTCAGTTTCAGGATGCCTTCAGTTAACAGTTTTAATAGCTTTAAGGGAATTGTTTCCAAACTAAGGATTTAGAATATTTAAAGACCTCCAATTTTAGTTAAAAATGGGCAGTGCTAAAATAAAATTTACCTATTGGAAAACAGTTGCACATAGTAGAAAATTGTGCACATTTCTGCCATAGTAATTGGCTCATTTTCCTTTGTGCTATGAGAATAATATGACCTTTTGTTTTGTTTTCGTATATCCCTTCCATGCTGAATTATATACAGAATTTCAGGATGATATTATTATTACATGTAATATAACCATTATATGGTGCTTTCTTTATATTAAACTAATTAATTAAATTAATTAAGATTAAAATGTGGGGATTGTTGGAAAAATGTACAAGTCTAAAGTGTTGACAGACCCCATTAAAACATTTAATTTATAGGCTTTTCTTTATTTAATCTTTTCAGATACTTTTCATTATTATTCATATATTTTTTTGTACTCCAAAGTGAGGATCAATGACTATATATGCAGTAGGACACATCCTATATCTATCCTTTATTTTTTTTAAATAAATCTATTTTTTCCCTATTTTTTCTGTTTTCTAATAACACTTAACTGCAACATGTCCTAGAATCAAGAATGCCCTTATTTATTTATTTTCTGAAAATAGTAACTCATTGCCAACCTTACCAAGAAAAGTGGCTTCTTAAAATGCAACTGTTCAGTTATCATGGTAACGGCACAAAGCAAATGCAATGTGAGTTCCAATGTGAGCAAAATGGCACTGTAATTTTGTACTTCAAATACATCACATACTATTATGATGAATGAATGTGCATTCTATGAAGGTAAATGCTTTGTGGAACAGTTCAAATTGGAAAGGCAGACAACATTTTAAGAAAGATCCTTATTGATGCACACAAATATTTAATCAACCATTCATTCAAAAGTAAAAATTGAATAAACATCACACTTCTGTTTCAAGATATTCCTTATTATTGTAGCTTGATAAAATGTCCAATAGTCAAATGAAACATACATGATTGATTTTTAACTTAATACCTCCAAAAAGCATACTTTGTACGTACCGGTATGTGTATTTACATGACACTTATACCCTTTAGTTGTATGATTTAGATCACATTTTCCTCTAAGAACTGCAGGTAGCTTATATGAGGATTATCCTTCATTTTATATTTACAACAGTAATTTTTTAGGGTAAATTGAACTAAGAAATAGTGATTAGGCTCATACCTAACTATGGAGTAAACTCACTGGGACTTCAACTGATTTTGATATGCAAAAAGGAAGAAAAGAAAAAGAGTGTAGAAATAATGCAATGTTGCTTTTTCCTTGTCATAAGATAGCTGACTTGATGTTTCTTGCCTTTTGCTATGCCTACATGACTTTGGATTAACTCTTCCAGAGAAATCTGTAATACTTTGTTGAAATAACTAATCTCACAGATGATTAGACAGTTCCCCTTTCAATTGCTAACTGAAAGTGGGTTCATTAAAACCCATAACCCAATAAAGAGTTGGAAGTTTTTTAGATATGCAAGCTAAATCATACCACAAATTCTGTGATATAACTTGTGAATTTCACAGTCAGTTGATGTTTTCTGAACAGAGAAATCAAAGACATATCTTAATTCAGGAATAACATTAAGCATAGCCTTTATTTTCTAGAACTGGAATGGTCTTCTTAGGAACTCTGCCAGTCTCAAGAATCTCTATACCTCATAGTGAGTAACAGTAGTTCTAATTTACCTGGCAAGGAACAAGCCTGAAGCAACTTATTTACCAGAAACACTGTAGCAGCCAGTAATAGCTGGACTTCTCCCTTCTGTAATATCACAGACTAACTGCTAGAACTAATTACATAATCGAGGCATCTGTTTTTTCATGGTGCAAGTCTACTTGATTCTTATACTGTACATTTCAATGTGTTGTGCATTGTATTGAGAATTAATTGTCAAGATTTGGGTCTAAGAACTTGAGACAAGTTTCAAGTAGACTTGTAGAGAGAGTTCTCTGGAATTATAAAACACTTCCTGCCAAGTACCTATGAGCCCAAATTTATAGTATTTATTATAAAGAATAATAAGGTTACAAGACAAAAATCCAGTGTGTACCATACTTTTAAATTCACCATTTTTATATTGGCAGTTTATGGTGGCAAAACTCTTGTTATTTTTTTCATCTTTTTTTTTAATATGAAGGCTGGTAACATGTTGCTTTAGTGCAGGTGAGTTAGTTTGTTTCTGTTCATTGTTTTGATAACTGTTACTATTTTTATCATTCTGAGAACAGTTTTAATTTGAATACATTTCATAGTGGAACATGGCTACCTGCCTCACCTACCACTTTATCACAGACAACATTGCTGAATGACTCATGCAGTAATTCCACACATCTGAGACTTGTTTCAATAAGCAGGATGCAACCATTTTGTGTGGAAATGATATATGTACAATTTCATTATAAGAGGGAGAAAGAGTAAGAGAGAGACTAGCATTGCAACAGTGCATAAAGTAGAAATGATAGAGAGATAGAGAAGAGAGATGTAATTCCAAATAAATTTTCATAGGATCATTCTAAGAAATAACGTGTGTGAATGTTCTCATTTTTATATTACAAAGAAATTCAAATTTATATCATTTAAAAAAAAAAAATCAGAATTCTTATTACTGAAAAACTTATTTGACAACTTTCAGTTCACTTACTTCACAAAGTCATGCTTGTTGAAGCCATTTTGTAATATATCAATTCCAAACCCACAGGCCATGAGCTGCATGATGATCTCAATGTCATTTTGTCTGGCGTAAGTCTTGCATCAAAGCAGTCACTGACAGTCATTTGAATCAGAAGAACTGCCACAACATTGCTAATGGTTTTCCCTGAAATGAGCAATCAATATTTGTCTGCCAATCATGTCTGCCAATCATGCCAATCTGCTCTCTATTATATCCAGGCTTCCTTCCATACCAGGCACTATTGAACATTTTTATCCCTGGACACCTGATGACAGAGGGACGGGCTGGAGCTACTAAACAGGTGGCCAAACTAAGTGCCTGAAAGAACCCATCCTATCCCTGGAAGTACAGGTGCCTAAGCAGGCAGCAAGTGAGGCCTCGGCTGGGCTCCTCAGAAGATGAGGACTTTGCAGGGGACCAATCTAGGGTCCGGGCTACTACAACATAAACTTTCATTCTCAGCCTTATTTGATATTCCTAGCTGCAATGGACAGTAAGCTAGGGTTGACGTCCACCTGCATCGATCCAGCAGACAAAACAGGAAAGTCGGAGAGAAACAGTCCAGTTGCCAAGGTATTATCTCTACAAGCTTCCTCCCTGGCTGCTGCTGCTGCTGCTATGAGAGTGGGAGGCCAGCAAACTGAAGAGCTATTTCCCCATCTTCCCAGGAGCATTGGATTTCTCGCGGCCAGGCCCTGACCTCCTTTGAGTCCAGTTGTCTCTCTCCAGACACTTCCTTGTCATGGGCGCCTTAGAGCTGCCTTGGGGTTTTGTCTGCGCAGATGTCACCTGCTTGGAGGGGTCAGGGTGGGTGGTTAGAAGAGCACTGAGATGCTGAAATGGCCTCAGTCTGGCCAGACGGGAAAGTACGGGAAGGCGGCGACTCTGTTTGGCACAGCATAAGGAGGGAAGAGGAAGCAGGCTGTCAATAGTCTCTACTCTCACCCAATGTATGAGTTGAGCAGCCCAGTAAGGAGAGGCTGGGTGAGGGGAGGAATGGCTGGGAGGGGAGGGAGAGGCTTCAGCCAGTTCACCAAACTCAAAAAAGTTAGCCACCAGTTCTAGTGAACCGGTGCTAACCAGCTGAATCCCTCCACTGGTTATATCCCATAAAGTCAGTGTTGATTAGATACCCTAACTAAGTCAGTGATAGAGATAGAGATCCTAACTTGGTCTTTCAGATCTTGCAATGGTGCATCCCTCACTTCTGTCACTGAATCTAGCAACCTTGATGCTGATTGTCCTCTTCTCTTCTATGTTTGCCAGCATTACAGCCTGTTATATCCAAAATAGGATAATTTCAGCCTGCTCACTTGTGCCTCAAGTAAAAACTCTCAGTTGATATATTCAGTGACTTGGAATAAAAAGCCAGGATATAAATTAGATAAATATAATCCATAATTCTGTAGACAGCTTTCTTTTAAAAATGCATTTCTGCTTTGAGAATATTTTTAATGGTAAAAATAGAAAATATGTCAAGTTGGCCTTGATCTTCAAACAGATTTTTCATTTTTCACTGGGATAATAAGAATATGCAACTAAATCTGGAAGATTTAATAATAAAACTTAGTAATAAAAACATTGTCATTGAATTCATCTATTTAAAATAATAATTATTATGTATCTATTACCAAATGAGAGAAACTCACTACTGAACATTTGCCATTTTGTTGTAATATTTGTATCATTCCTGAAATAAATATAGTGAACATTTGTCAAGGTTTCCTAAGGCATCTTTTCCTTTTCTAAGAAGAAGAAACAGTGTTTATACTCCCTAATTATCAATGCTTATAACTAGCACTTTCATTGTTGGAAAACAAAATTTAAATAAAAGAATAAAACAATGTATCTATATGTAATCTCATAAAAAAAGAGAAGCTAGAAACTTTCTCCCAGTTATCCTTGGTTTTTTGTCCCACTCATGATGGACTTGGACATGTAAATATTTGCAAACTCAAATGACAATTCTTTTAGCATTTCTATTTTCAAGTGTATTTATTTTGTTTATCAATAAAAATAAAATACAAAACACAAAAAGAAACAAACAAAAAAACCAAAAATATACCTCCAGCACTAACAACCATTGTTTTGGTGTATAGAAAAGGAGAAAAGTTGAGCCAAATATCAAATAAATTTAACAATAAACATATAGAATCCATCCCAGCTAGATGCTGAAAAAAAGAGAAAATAATACATTCTTCTCCCCTTATATACTGATACACACACACACACACACACACACACACACACACGAACGGTCAACAGGTTAAGGATTAAACTAAACATTACATTAATCTTCAAATTCCTCTGTTAACCATCTATCATTGTATTTAACACATAGAAAGTCCACAAATAGCTTCCAGTCTCTTATAAAACTGTCTAGTCCAGGGATGTCAAACTCAAGGCCTGCAGACTGGATCCGTCCCACGGGGTGCTTAGATCTGGCTCATGGGGGACACCCTGGAAACAGTGAAGGACTGGCCCACGGTGCCTTTGCCAGCAAAAATGGATCTTCATTTTCACTGGCCGAGTGCTTGTACCCCCAACATGAGTGATGTTGAACTAGCCATGTCCAACCTGGCCCCCCCAGATCAAACACAACTCTGATGTGGCCCTCAATGAAATTGAGCTTGACAACCCTGGTCTAGTCCATTATCTCTGATCAAAGCGGTTAATTGCACCATCTCTGCTAATTCAGTCAATTTTAAAATCCATTCGTCAATGGTTGACATCTCTTTTCCTTTCCAGTGCTTGGAATTCCCTTAACATTTCCAGAGAGCTCCTAATAGAATTGATTCCCCTTTTCAGGAATACTCTTTGAAAAAGAAAAACTATATTAAAGAAACCTTTCTTTATGGTAGAGTGGAATAAAACTCTAAGGATCACCAGGAGAAAGTTTCTAGCTTCTCTTTTTTTATGATTACATATGGATGCATTGCTTTATTCTTTTATTTAAAATTTGCTTTCCAACAATGAAAATTCTAGTTAAATATGTTTTTCTTTGGAATTTCCATAACTTGACAGAGTCAAACATTTAGATGCTTTCCATGTGTACCATCATCCCAGATGGCTAATTAGGTTCTAATGCTTTTTTAAAATCCTTTCAGATCTTCCTCGAAAGCATCTATTTCAATAATTAGTATCTTGCAAAATGTTAGTATACTTTAGAAGAGTTTACAGCCACAATGTAAATTGCTGATTTAAAACTGTAAAGCTCTTTATAGCTTGGTACCTAATTATCAACCAGACTGCCTATTCCAACCAGACTTGTCCAATCAATCAATTGAAACAGAAAGGCATTGTTACTGATCACACTGAAAGGGGCTGAAGCAAGAAGGCACTGCTTTTCCATGACAGTAGCAATACTATGAAATAGCCACCCAGATGACATTAAACTCCTTCCCTTTCTGATAATATCTCTAAAGACAGTTCTAAAAACAGAGTTGTTCAGAGATTTTTATCATGCCATATTCATTTTGTACTTTATTATCTGTGATTTTGTATTGGAATGATGTTGTCTGAATGGTTTTTATAGTAGTTATATTGTGTACATTTATT
>JANHFL010007909.1:26272-48844 GCA_032468155.1 Oxyrhabdium leporinum
AGAGAGAGAGAGAGAGAGAGAGAGAGAGAGAGAGAGATATCCGATCCAATCTTGGAGAGTTATATCAGGGCTGGCGGTGGTGTGTTCTCTCTCTCTCTCTCTCTCTCTCTGTGTGTGTCACACACACACACACACACACACACACACACACAGGTTGGATCTTTCTTTCCACCCCCACCGGAGACCTCTGGATTCCCTCCCCAACCCTGCCTGTCCTATACAGGTACAATCCACACAAGTGACATAGTTGGCCACATACACTCAGTCACATGACCCCCCACCCAGCCACGCCCACCCAACCAGTCATTAGGGCAGAGAACCAGTTAAAAAATTAGCAGCCCACCACTGCTCTTATGGATGAGAAAAACTCCATTTACGAAGGAGCCATCTTGGACAAAAGAGGTTAGTTCTCTTGCATCGATGTTAAAACATACCTTCTAGTCCAGAGGTCACCAACTGGTGGTCTGCAGACCACTGGTGGTCTACGATAAAATTTTGGTGGTCCGCAGTTCATACGGATGGAGGAGCTGCTCCGGGATGACCAATGGGCCAGTGCTGTGACTAGAGCTCTAGAATATGGGACCGGCCAGGCAGCTCGTGGTGGGGCTGGAAATCTCCACCGTAGAAGGTGGTATGTGCATTGTGCAACTTTGCAGGTGGTGCAATGTGTAAGGAGTAGTGCAGCCATCGCCGGCTGGAACGAGGTAATGGTACTGTTGCAGCAAGAGGGGGGGGTGGCTGCGCAGGCAGGCCGAAGCAACGGGTGTCGGCAAACCTACTGTGGCTTCCTGTCAGTTGAACCCATCACTGGCTAGCCCTGCCCCTCGCCCTCCCCTCCCAATCACTCCTCACATGGCCTGAGAAGGGAATGGTGGAGGATGGAGAGTTACTCCATATTCCAGAGCAGGAGCGAAGCTTCATCTCGTGCTGGGTCTCGCGGGCGTTTCTTCTGGCCCTTTTTGGTGCTGCGTGAAGGGAAGAGGTGCGACTTCCTCTCCACCCCGAGACACTGGCTGGCCCGGCTGCGGCTGACGCCACTGCTCTCACTGCTTCCATGGCCTGCCCGCTGGTCTTGCAGTGCCTTGTGCAACACACTTAAATTTAGCATGCTTCACAATGGGGGAGATGGCGTTCCCTTCTCCTCCTGGAGCCCATTACGATCCAGAACATTGGCTGCAGCCAGGTTGTGCGAGTGTCTTGGGGCAGAGAGCAGGTCGTGCGTCTCCCTAGCGATCAAGGTGCGTCCAGCACCAACAAAGGCTGATGAAGCATTGCAAGACCCAGAGAGCACTGGAGAATCAGAATGAGAGAGAGAGAGATAAGAGAGAGAGAGAGAGAGAAGTGTGTGTATGTGAGAGAGATACACAGAGACAGATAAGAGAGAGAGAAAGAAATAGAGGAGAGAGAGAGGAGAGAGAGAGAAAGACAGAGAGAGATGAGGGAGAGAGAAAGAGAAAGAAATACAGAGAAATGAGAGAGAGACAGATACAAAGAGAGAGAGTGGAGAGAGAGAGAAGTGTGTGTATGTATGAGAGAGAGATACACAGAGACAGATAAAAGAGAAAGAAATAGAGAGATGAGAGAGAGAGGAGAGAGAGACAGAGAGAGATGAGGGAGAGAGAGAGAAAGAGAGAGAGAAAGAAATACAGAGAAATGAGATAGAGAGACAGATACACAGAGAGAGTGGAGAGAGAGAGGGAGAAAGAAAAAGACAGAGAGAGATGAGGGGGGGAGAGAGAAAGAGAGAAAGAAATACAGAGAAATGAGATAGAGAGACAGATACACAGAGAGAGAGTGGAGAGAGAGAGGGAGAAAGAAAGACAGAGATAGATGAGGGAGAGAGAGAGAGAAAGAGAGAAAGAAATACAGAGAGATGAGATAGATACACAGAGAGAGGGGAGAGAGAGAGAGAGAGAGAGAGATACAGAAAGAGATGAGGGAGAGAGATGAGAGATCCCGGTGTTTTGTTTTCTGTGAGAAATGGGTCCAAATGTCTCTTTGAGTGTTTAAGGTTGCAGAAACAGGCAGCCAAGCTAAGTGCCTGAAGAACCCCATCCCATCCCTGGAAGTCCAGGCGCTTCAGCGAGCAGTGTGCTGGTTCATATTAGTGGTCCCTGAGGTCCGAAAGGTTGGTGACCCCTGTTCTAGTCTCTATGTTCATCTTCTATTTTTCTTAGGATTACTTGAACTAGAAGCATTTCTGCCTGATTCCGTTACACAGCCCCGAACTGAAGCTCCAAAACCCAGAAGCTTAACCACAAAAGATGGATTCACTAAGCGGTCTGCTAGACTAGAGATGGAATTAGCGCAGGTTTACCAGGTATTTTATTTCCTGTCAGGCCATTTCAACTTTGGGTGCGTGACATCCCAATATAAGTGGCCTTTTTGGTTTTGGGAATGTAACTTGTAAGAAGTAGAGAAAAATTACAGATTCAAAACATGCCAAATTATTATTTATTGCTAATTTTCAATGTTATATTATCAGTGTTATATTATCTTCTCTCATCCTGTTTTCATTTCTTTCAGTCCTTTAAAATGGGAAAGAATATTATATTTTCTCCAGGTTCTCCTCAAAATTCCTTTTTATTACATTGTAAAAATATATGAAATTTCAAGGATCAGAAATTTTCTATAAATATAGTAAAATGTATGAACAATTTTATTTAATATGAACCATAGTAAATAAGAAAATAATGTTAGGGCCAATTAGATGCAGACTGACTGTTTATATTATACAACTTTTCCAGATACTGCAAGACAGAAAATATCATATTAAGGAGCCACGCAAGCCACTACGTTTTCTTCAGAGGTTATCAAAGATTTTGGCTCACCCACCCACTCCAGAATTGGAAACACCTTCACTAGTAGGTGTAGTGTTGATTGTAAAAGCTTGACGTAGTTCTAAAAACATAAGTGGAACTATTACTGCACATGGATGCAGGTTAGAAGAACATAGATGAGATCATCATCAGGTTTCACATCAGATATAAATTCAGACTGACAAGGAAGGATAAAAAACCAGTAGCACAGATGAAGCGGGGTGGGAACAGAAGTACAAGTACAAAGGAAAATCACAGTCTGAAAAGATGGCAGTAGTAATTAGGAGGAAGAAAGCCAGAGAGTAGGCATTTGTCATGTCAGGATGACATGATGTTCAAACCAAAAAAGCCGGGTGGTCCTTGGTTGCCTTGGTCCAAAGGAGCTGCAGACCACCAAGAGTCAGATAATAGAATCCCAAAATCAGTGGGCTTCCAAATGAAATCTAGTTTACTTTGTTATATTATGCTTCTTTTATTGCTGCCTCTTTTTCTTCACAATCTCTTTTAATGCTAAATTTCCTTCATTCAGATCACCACTTACTGTTACATTTATTACTCTGATTCTCCTTTAATTTTAATTCCAATATGTACTTCCTAAAGACAATTTTAAGTTTATCTTTTTTATTGTTAGTCACTATTTGGCTAATTGTTTATTTATTATTTATTTGTACCCCATCTTTATATTTCTACAAATAACTCAAGGCAGCAAACATATCTATCACACTTTTCCTATTTTCCCCACAACAACCACCTTGTGAGGTGCATTGGGCTGAGAGAGAATGACTGGCCCAAAGTCACTCAGCTGGCTTTCATGACTAAGGCAGGATTTACCTTTTGGGGTAATTTAGGTACCAAATGCAAATTAAAGCCTAAACAGAAGGTTCACTCCTCATGGAATTTTTTGTTTAAAACAAGAGCTCTTAATAACTGGATCTGAAATAATCTTCTTTGTCCTCTAGTGCATCCTACTGCTCTGATAGTTCTTCATTTTTGCTATCTAATATAGTAAGTTTATTGGTGATAGAAAGCCTGCAACTCCCTTATTAACATTTTTGCACAGTAACAAACTGTTGGGACAACACCCTGTAGTTTATTGAACAAACTTACATATTTTTGAAATCCACAAATAAAAATATAATTCAAAAGCAATCAATAGAAATTATTAAATAATATTTGAGGGTAATGATTTACAAGCAATCAAATAATCAGTTGATATTCAGTACTTTAAACTAAGAGGGATCTAAAGCAATTAACAGCCTAAAGGCTAACACAAAAATCTTAGCCTGCAATGATCAGTTCCCTAGTTTGGAAATAGAGAGACAAATGGATACAGCAAGCTTAAGAAAAAGGAGAAGTGGCAATTGCAGATAATTGGGCTCATGGGAGAAATGTAAGAACAAGGACATAATAGAGAAAAGGTTATTTATTTCTGATCAGTCAGGAAAAAAATGAAAATTAATTACTTGCCCTTATCTGCTCACTTTTGGAAACTAACTTGGCTTATTTTGGAGAAAGAAACAGGGATCAGGGAGAAGTAACTCAGTTCTTCTCTGATTTATTGGAAATTTGTTCTTTTCTTTGGAAACTTTGCAAATAAAAGAAAGCAAAACCAAGCATTTCAAGAAATCGGTAATACTTTTCCAATCAGAAAAAAAAGAAGAAATTGAAAAATATGCTTTGTTTTCTCTTTCCTAGACTGAGTAGAGAAGAAAAATAAAGATTTTTTTAACACAATGGGCAACTAGATTTGTTAATTATTATTTTAGTCAAAAGGCTGTAATGAAACAATCAGGCTTGTCATCATCTATAACATGGTAAGTTTGAAGAGTGAAATTACAGATTAATCCAATGCCAAGATTAGTCTATTCATTCACATTCAACATGAGAAAAAGAAAAACTGCATAGGAATTGTTATCTATGTAGATTAAGCACCAGAGAGAGTATTGAATGGATAAGTAAAGGCTGTATCTTGAAAGAGATCTTATGAATGTAAAATTGCAAAAATAGTGATTAATGAAGGCTTTGGTTTTTAAAAGCTTTAGTTGCCAAAAGGAATCCAGGTTCCATTATTGTACTAACAGTACTAACAATAGAAATGGAGAGGTGGGGGATATGGTATGATATATCTTAACAGTTATATATTCGCTTAGAAAGGTCAGGCTTCAGTTTTCTTAAGAATCATTTTACTCCCTATTACAACCAGGATTTATTTATTTTTGTTCTTTGCTGAGGGCACCTTGTTTATTTACTGGGTGACAAATCATCCTACCTGATAGTCAGCTGTCCTCTGTTACCGCACAAGGAAGCCAGCTTTGACTGTAGGAGTGTGCTGTTTGCTGCAACCAACATGTTTGGCCTTATGATTTGCATTGGAACATTGAGACAGTACATTGAGCCAATTAGAACAGCGTTTAGGGAGAGGCAGCAAATCAGCAAACAGCAGCTGATAGCAGTTGCTTGTTTTGACTTACTAGACTAGAGCATCTGATAATTGATTGGGTCACATCTCCTCCTTATCTGCTTCTTTAGCTTATTGCTCTTAATTTTATTACTTTTGCTTATGTAGTTATTGTTTTTATTTCCCACCTTCATTTGGTCACACTAATTGTTTCTCTTCATATCTTATGCCAGTAAGAATTTGGGCAGCATAATGTAGGCAAAAACAATAAGCAAATCTCTTAGTGAAATGTACCAACTAATTTATCCAGAATCAGACAGGACATAATCCTTGAAAACAGATGTTTTAGCTTATTTCCCAATGCTTTTGTTTTCTTTTGCAGATAGATGAAGAGAGAGAATTGGCTATAATTATACTACAGAAATTAATACGAGGCAGAGCTATCCAAAACATGGTAAGTTTTGTTTTGTGGCATCCATTAACTTGATGACAGATTCTGACAATATTTGCGTCTCCCAACTGTGTATACTAAACCATTAAAAAAAAAAATCTACATCTGCACCCTAACCCATATGAATCATGTCCTTTTGAAGGCACAATAAACTATACTAGTGTTTAGGTCAGGGATCCTCAAACTTTTAAACGGGACCAATTCACAGTCCCTCAGACTGTTGGGGGGCCAGACTAGCTGGGTGGGCATGGCTAGGTGGTCTTGTGACTGGGTGGGCAGGGTTAGGTGGTCATGTGACTGGGCGGGCGTGGTTAGGTGGCCATGTGGGTGTGGCCAATTTAGCAGTTCATTTTGTCAATTTAGTAGTCCATTAAACAATACACACAAATTAAACTTTAATTTGTTTTGTTCCTGGGGGTGTTTTATTTGCTTTTGTTTGCATATTGCTCTTTTGATTGACTTTTCTTTTTACTAGATCATTTTTTAAATTATTTAGGAGTCTAGTGGTCCATTTCAGGAAACTCAGTTTTGCAGCAATTCTTCTCAGCCCCAAGGAGCTTACAATCAACAAGTAGAACAAACCAGGGAACGCATTGCTTCTCCTTGTTTGGAGTGGGTGGGAGACAAGGGACTCAGCCCAAGAGCTGGACCTGGGCAGGGCAGGGCAGGGCAGGGCAGGGCAGGGCAGGGCAGGGCTCAGCTCTCCCTGCTGAGCAGCACCGGTAAAGGAGGCACTTCATCAGGGGTCTCTATACCTGGCAGCTTCTGGGTGGCAACTCCACCACCGCTGGGCAGACCCGCCCACCCCGAAGGAGGCAAAGCAGCCAACTAGAAAGACTGAGTAGAGGTGGTATAGCATGCCCAGGCCCAGGAGGAAAAGAAGGGCCACTGCGAGTGGGCAAAGCCAGATTCCCATCGGAGCCCTGGCTGCCCAGGCCCAGCAGAGATGGTGGGGGGCACGTGATCCCGGCTGGACTTGGGCAGCCATAGCACCGATGGGGATCGAGCTTTCCCCGCTCATGGTGGCCACCTTCAGTTTCTCCGGCGGACAGTGTGCCCATGAGCCGCAGCCAAGGCCAGTCACTCAGGCAACCAAAGCCCGTCTCCTCTGCTGGCGCGCCTGCCTCCCCTCCCTCAGTTCTCTGAAGAACCGCTTGCCAGCCCTGGGTGCCCGAGGGAACCGCTGGGTGGCTGTTTCAAAAGGGGCGGGAGCAGTTTATGCGGTGGGCAAGCCGCGGAATACAGTCTGAGCCTCCTTAGTCGGTGCACCTTCCTGGGAATTGCTGCCTGGTCCAGTCCGGGTGTTTGAAAAAACAGGACAGTGTGGAAAGGGAGAGGAGGAGGAGCCTTACCCGAAGGCCAGCTGGCAGATAAAAGCTGTAAGGCTCTGCCCTAGTTCTTTCGGGTGAGCCGTCCCTGTGCAGCTCTCCGGTCCCCGCCCACCTGCTGGCCCATGCCCTTTGGCCGAGCGCAGTGGGCGCAGAGCGTGTCTCCCTCCCCTGCTGTCAGCCTTATGTTCGTGGGCAGCCGCAGTGAATTTTGCAAGCTGGAAGGTAAGGCTGACGGCATTCAGCCCCCTCCCCCAGCTCGCATCTCCACTTGGACTCTCCACAGCACAGCTGCTGGGGGGGGCGGGGCCATGTGGCTACGCTGCCGGCATCACCCCTAAGCCAGCCAGCCAGTCCTCCCCCGCCGGCCCGCGCTCTTCAGCCTTACCTTTACGGTGAACAGACCCCCGTAGGCTGGAAGATAAGGGTGACGGCTGGAGGAGGGGTGATGCGGGCAGCGCAGCCAGCCATGCAAGAAGTGGCTGGGAGGGGCAGGGTGGGGTGCGGGGCTTAATCACCACTACGCGGTCGGCGGGCTGTATCCGTCCCGTGGGCCATAGTTTGAGAATCTATGGTTTATGTCAACTAAGATATTCTCATGAAACTATATCTTATATATCCCCCATTCTCCCACAACTTAACAAGACTGTAAGAACATTATTCAAGCCAGTACAAATGCACTGCAACCACCCAGAACCCCAGAAAAAGGAAAATGACCACCTATACAACATCTTCCAACAAAATGAATACCCATATAACTTTATCAAAAAGCTGCCTAACTACTCAAACCCTACAAGCTATGAAAAGAATTACATTGCCATACTTCAAAAACATCTCAGAAACAATCAACAGACTTACAACTACATGACATTACCATAGCACACAAAGCAATTAACGTAGAGTATAAGAGGTGACAGTGACTATAACAACCACGATGTAGAACAGGCACAAGACTAATAAGAGTGCATCCATGAAACCAGCTAGCAGCCGGAAGACACAATTTATTTGCTTAACCTCACAACATATGGACAGATTCAACTATAGTTTCATCTGGGAAACTGGACATCCTATAAGCAAGGATTAACACTAGACAAACAATCAAGCAGAAAACAATAACCTAATCAGGAATTAGAAAAGAGAAAATCACATCCCTACAGGCAAACTACTGTACATAAGCAGGCAGCAAACCCACAATCACTAGCACTGATGAGGTGACTAGATGGGTAATAAAATATCTGCAAGCAAACAACCAAGCTCAGAGAGCACCAAGGATTCCTCATTCAACCCTGAGCTGCTTATGTTCCTTTCGATTGCAACCATATTTTATACCAAACAGTATTCAAACTCTAAATTGGATCCAAACTTACAAAACTACAAAGGGAAATAATGATTTAACATTGTTAGCCTGTTTTAATTCCTTTTTCTTTTGTATTCTAACTCTGTAGTAGCTTAAGAAGCAAAGAAGCAGGTATAAATATTTTTTTAATTCAGTAACCATAAGAAATCTTAATTATTATACAATAAGTTCAGGTTTTCATTTCTGATCATGGTTTGTTGGTCAATATAGTAATTTGCTCGGGTTTATCCATAATAAACTTGAATAGATTTTGAAGGAAATAAAATAAATGTGGAGGCAAAAACAAAAAATATAAAAGCTACAACTGAATACTATGTTTATTAGAAGAAAAAACAAGGTAATCAGATAGGGAATGAGAAAGCCAGTATAATTATATTGGGACTGTCTGGTAAGGTTACACCTAGGACAAGAAGAAGATGAAAAAAGGGAAATATGTACAACCATATAAAGACCCTGAATGCAGAATTAACTCGAAAAATTAAGAAATTTGTCAAGGAATGGTTAACTAGAGCTTATTTGACAAATAGGAAATTCAAGGAAGGAGTAAGTATACATTCAACCTGGTATAAAGAAAACATGATTTAAAAGAACAGAACCCTGAAGACCTAACAGAATAGGGTCATTTCCAGGACAGTCTGCAAGCCATAGGAACATATAATTTAGGATGTCCTAAAAGCTATTTCAGAATGCAGAAGACTCTGGGTCCCTTAATGCTTTTCCAATTCAGTTTATTCCCACAGCAATCCAAAAGTACAACTTATTCCTACAGGATTGTTATTGGAATAAACTGAAGAGAATAGCATAGTAGGCAGCCTTGAGCTGGTAGAGAAAAGGTAGGATATAATTCTTTAAAAATACAATAAATAAGCTACCAAAACTGACAATTTCTTGTTTCCACATAAGAATCTTTTTTTTTTATCCTTTGCTAAAGTACTTTGATATCCCAGTAGTCCTTGCTTAACAGCCACAATTTTAAATGGCAACTTCATTGCTAAGCACTCAGATTGTTAAACAAAAATCACATAATTGTAATGGGCTTACAACTACAATACCCCTTCAGTTATTAAGCAAAACATCATTGTCATTAAGTGATACACCACATGACCATGACTTACAATTTTACTTCTGCCTTCTCTATTAACTTGTCACAAGTAGTTGTGAAGCACACAAATGACAATCACTTGATTACAGGGTGCTGCTCTGTTCATAAATGCAAAGATTTGTTGCAAAGCTTTTTTTTACACCATTATTATTTTGAACAGTCACTAAATGAGACAGTTGGTAAGTAAGAACTACAGATATACTTTCTCGTCTTTTGTGTTATAGATAAATAAGAGTCTTAACATGCCTATTAATTCATCCAATATATGAAGAACTATGCATGATTTATTTGTTGAGCATATGGCTTCCTTTCTCAATACAGATTGATCAGTTGGAGGAGAAACAGAAATTAAGGTGTATTTTAAAATTTTGACACACATGGCAGTGTATTTACTTCTGAGATGCTTTAGAGCTTAATTTTTTACATATATGGATTCCCCTTTAAGGAGCTGCCCAGTAGGCAGCAATGAGAAAAAAAAGTCATTTGTTGTAGTTACTTTCTTTTCTTTCCAGCTCATAAGATATATGATGGGACATATGTATTTCTATACATTTCTGGGGATGGCTTATGGACTGCATGTTGCATGCTGCAGGAACAATTTAAACTCACTGCAGGCAACATATTCTTCTTTCATTCATTCATTCTATTTTTCCACAGCTGCAAACCTGAAGAAGTAAGACTTTCATGGATTTTGAGGGAAAATACCCAAAATTATTCTTCTGTGAATAGAATAGAATGGAATGGAATGGAATGGAATGGAATAGAATAGAATAGAATAGAATAGGAGTGGAGTGGAGTGGAGTGGAGTAGAATAGAATAGAATAGGAGTAGAGTAGAGTAGACTAGAGTAGAGTAGAGTAGAGTAGAGTAGAGTAGAATTAGGAATAGGAATAGGAATAGGAATAGAATAAGAGTTGGAAGGGACCTTGGAGGTTTTCTAGTCTAACCCCCTGCTCAGGCAGGAAACCCTATACTATTTCAGACAAATGGTTATCCAATCTCTTCTTAAAAACATCCAGAGTTGGAGCATTCACAACTCCTGGAGGCAAGTGGTTCTACTGATTGTTCTGTCTGGAAATTTCTCCTTAGTTCTAGGCTTCTCTCCTTCATTAGTTTCCATCCATTATTTCTTGTCCTGCCTTCAAGTGCTTTGGAGAATAGCTTGACTCCCTCTTGTTTGTGGCAGCCCCTGAGATATTGGAACACTGCTATCATGTCACTCCTAGTCCTTCTTTTCATTAAACTAGACCTACCCAATTCCAGCAACCATTCTTTATATGTTTTAGCCTCCAGTCCCCTAATTATCTTTATTGTTCTTCTCTGCACTCTTTCTACAGGGTCAACATTTTTTTTACATCGTGGCAACCAAAACTGGATACAGTATTCCAAGTGTGGCCTTACCAAGGCATTATAAAATGGTGTTAACACTTCAAGTGATCTTGATTCTATCCCTCTGTTTATGCAGCCTAGAACTTTGTTGGCTTTTTTGGCAGCTGCAGCATACTGCTGGCTCATATTTAAATGATTGTCCACTAGGACTCCAAGATCTCTCTCAAAGTTACTACTATTGAGCGAGGTACCACATATGTTGTACCTGTGCATTTTGTTTTTCTTGCCTAAATGTAGAACCTTACTTTTTTCACCACTGAAATTTCATTTTGTTAGGTAGGGCCCAATGTTCAAGTCTGTCAAGATCCTTCTGAATCTTAAGCCTGTCTTCTGAAGTGTTGGATATTCCAACTAGCTTGTTGTCATCTGCAAATGTATGAGTTCCCCACCTATCCCCTCGTCCAAATCATTGATGAAGATGTTGAAGAGTACTGGGTCTAAAACAGAGCCTTGGGGTACCCCACTGCATACTTCCCTCCATGTAGATGCAGTTCCACTGAGGACTACACACTGAGTGCAGTAGGTCAGCCAATTACGAATCCATCTGGTGGTGATGCTGTCTAACCCACATTTTTCTATCTTATCAAGTAGCAGGTCAGAGGTGGCACTTAGAGCCGTCTCTGTGGGCACGCACGCTGTCGCCCCAGCCCAGCTCCATCACATTTCTCCATCGCGTTTCTTGCCATCATTTGCAGGGAAACAAAAGTTTGTGGAACTAAAAAAAATGCATTCTGCCTTCATCACGGTACATTTGCTGTTGCTGCCTCCATGACCTTCCCACTACTCTCGCAGCACCTTGCACAGCACAATGAAATTTAGTGTGCCTCACAATGGGGGGAGATGCGGTCCCCTCCTCCTGGAGCCCATTATGATGCAGAGCCACAATGTGACCCTGCATCAACATCGCCTCGCTCTCGCCTCCCTTATGTCAGTTGCTTTTCCTGCAGAGCTGCCTGTATTGTGGTGCCCCACCTCCCTGCCTGCCAGCTGGTCTTTGACGCTCTGGTCCTGGGCTCATCAGCCTCCGGACATAAGATTCCCACCAGGGGTTCAGGGGTTCCTTCCCCCCCCAGGGGGGGAAGAGAGAGAGAGAGAGAGAGAGAGAGAGGAAACGAGAGAGAGAAAAAACAGAGGCAGAGAGAGAGAAAGAGGGAGGGAGGGAAAGAGAGAGAAAGAGGGAGGGAAAGAGAAAGAGAAGGGAAAAGAGCAAGGGAGGGAAAAGAGAGAAAGGGGGAAGAGAGACAGGGAGGGAGGGAAAGAAAAAGAAAGGGAGGGAAGGAGTGAAAGGGAAAGAGAGAGGTGGGAAAGAGGGAGGGAAAGAGATGATATTACCAAAGTTTTTCTTTTTTATTTGTTGCTAAACGGAATATTTCAAAAGCAGGGAAATAATGAAGTTGCATAAAAGTGCATTTACCACATTTTTCTTAGAACAATTAGCTGAACTCTGCTTTGTTTATCATTATTTTAGGTAGTAAAACCTCATTATTCATATATAGAGCCATGGTAGCGCAGTGGTTAGAGTGCAGTACTGCAGGCTACTTCTGCTGACTGCCGGCTGCCTGCAGTTCAAATCTCACCAGTTGAACTGCAATTTGGCAGTTCAAATCTCAAGGTGGACTCAGCCTTCCATCCTTCTGAGGTGGGTAAAATGAGGACCCAAATTGTTGGGGGCAATATGCTGACTCTGTAAACTGCTTGGAGAGGACTGTAAAGTACTGTAAAGTGGTATATAGGTCTAAGTGTTATTGCTATTGCTATGTCCCACTACAGAACCTCCATTTGGGTAAAATCTGAACTTGCTGCTTCTTTTGCACATGGGGTGTTTTCTGCTGGTAAAGTTATAAATGCTTTTTCATCTTAAATCACACTTTATCCATGTTAGTTTACTTCTTAGGAATGACAGTGATGTAATGTTTCACACTGATATATTCATGAGATTTCTTTAAAAGGTCATTGCAAAATGTATTTCAGGTAACAATTGGTTTCTTGTCTTGTGAAAAATGGATGATGGAAGAAAATAGCAAAATTATGGTGGTTTTTGTCATTGAACACTAAAGACCCACAGTGCTTGAGGCCCTAGGTATTTTTTTCTTTTTAATTAGTGGGTGCCATGAACACAATTTCAGATCTTAATCAGTTAAGTTTTTTGCAACTAGTAGTGCTAGTCTTGCTGAATTTATTTTTTATGCCATTGTTCTTCCTAAGAGACAATAAAAGAATCAACAATAAAATCACCAATCTAAAAGACAATAAAAATACAAATTTAAAGCAAAGTTCAATTCTAAAAAGTACTCTCCAGAGTAATGACTACAAATTACTCTACAGATATCAGGGTTTCAAACAGCATTCAAACTTAAACCATCTTCCAGTTCTGTTTGGCAACAATATCCTGTCATTCTGAAGGAAGTACAGCCTATTTCAGCAAAGGAACTCCTATGCTTCTTGGAGATTCTTCCAGATTAAAAATGATAAAAAGTACGAGGTCCACAGTGTGGAGGCAATCTACAAAATGACAGGTTCACAGCATTATAACCCAAGCCATCTGCCTTTTGCATATACACGATGCAACTACAAAAGGTAACATTGGATTAGCAATGCCACACCTGCCATCCTGCAGATATTGACCCCCACAGATGTCCATAGTCAGGGCTTCAAACTATGAATCTTGAGGATGCCAAAAAAAGTATAATTAAAAATCCAAGAAGATTTCTTGAACTCCTTTGATCATGTCCAGCACAGAAATGCTCCCAGGCTAGTTCAGAATTCTCAGAATTGTAGTCCCATCATATCTGCAAGAATTTATCAGAGCTTCTTCACAAGCTACCTGTTCTAACGTATGCCAGCGAAACATATGCAGAAGAGGCCTTCATTTTGCAGTGGATAGACAATGGCTAGAATGATGACATGATTCACAAGCTTTTATAATTTCTAACACTAATGAGACATCTCATTATCCATTTCAATAGACAATATAGGAGACGGGCAGGCTGAGCCGAGGGCGGGGTTAAATGAGTCATCAGTTTGGATTCATTGCATTCCCACAAGACACCTAAGTCCAGCCCCCTCATGAATTCTATTGACCATTATCTGGTGCCAATTTGGCTTGACCTTTAGTAGATCAGATTATTGTGTATATTGTAGGTAGCATGTAATAAACTTTTAGTGCTTTGAACTCTACCCCTGTTCCTGGTTACTTGTGCCTGACAGACAATACAAATAAGTATTCTATGCTCTCCATTTCAGTAGTACTCAGTTTGGTTCCTGCAGATGGAGTAGTTTGCTGGAATACTGGATCCATTTACAAGATAGAAACAGATTCGTGGAAACAAACTGACTTACTGGGCAGAGTTTCTATTGCACTAGCCAATTATTTTAGATGTCCCCAACATGATTCATTATAACAAACCACCATTCCCCCCCCCCTTCTTTTTTCTTCTTAAGGAAATTAAATGGAATGAAAGATAAGGGAAGGCATTATATTTATATGGTTGGCATCAAACTATTTTTCATTTCAGAGGCTGTTTGATGGAGCTTCCTTTCCTACATGCATATTGTTATGCAGTGATGGGGTTCCTTCAAGAACAGCAGAAAGCTGCCAAAGAGATCCAGGGAGACCTCCCTCTGATATTATGTTGATATTTAGTTACAATAGTTGCTGGTAATTTGAAAAAAGAGAATAGAGAGTTAGAAAATGTTGCATGTACAATATTCTTATTTGATTATAAGAGCTCTTATCAACATAGTTGGAAGTGCTGGTTCCATAAGACTATGCCTCTTTGAAATGATTTGATAGATCTATTAATTTTGCACAATAAAAAATTGAATTGACAATTAATGTTAATTGTCTGTTGACTGTTAATCAGAATGAATGAATAACAGTCATTGAATGAATGCTCTTTGTTGTCAGTTCAGGCACAAGACAAGGCTGTTTCTCTCATCCTTTAGAAAGTAATGTTTTACAAATACTTAGATGTTAGGGAAAGGATGGGGGTGGGTAAAACATATGTTTATCCTCTCCCTACAGAGGTTTATATTATGGGCAAAAAAATTCAAGGCAACTCTATCACTAGTGCAATATTATGGAGTCACGGTATCCCACACCCCTTACTTAAATATCATGAAATTTGTATTGCTTTTGATTAGCTACTGAGAAAAATAAAGTGAAAAGAGAAAAGCTAGAAAAACTTTTCACCCATTTACAAGAATTTTGCGACTAACTGCACTCTCTTGAGAACAACCAGATAAGCACTCCAGCATACTGCTGATGGATGCTGCTGCCATTGCTCACTTTGCATGGTATAAGAGACTGGTGGACCTCCAGATTTTGTTTTCCCCATTTTTCATTTTTACTGATGATCGATTTGTCTGAATTCATTCATTCAATTTCTATAGCTGCCCATCTCTAGCTTAGAATTTAAAAAAAAAATAACAATTAAAATACAAAGCTTCCAGGAATTCCCTAGCATTTTTGGATTTAGCTTGGACAAGGATGATTACAATTTGCCAGCTGAAACTGCTTGAGTCTGACTATGTATTGTGGGATTAAAGAATATTCATTGTGTCTTTTGACAGCTGTCTATCCTACATATTGGCTGTTAAAGTCCTTATCCTGTATGCCTTATATCAGGGCTGTCAAACTCCCAGCCCGCTGGCCGGATGCATCACATGCTGGCCATGCCCATGCCCAGTTTAGCAAAGGGGAAAAAGTCCCAATAAGTCACATGACGATGCAGTGATGCCATGGGTTTGACACCCCTGCCTTAGATGATGTCTGATTATTGCTTCTTGGTTTATTTTTGTTTGATATACAAATATAAAAAAATACTGGGGAATTCCTAGAAGCTTGGCATTCAGAAAAGTCACTACCAATAGATACACAGAGATAAATCACATTTACACACTTTTCAAAAGACTCTAATAATAAAAAGCTAAGAAAGAAACAAAAAGATCAGCACTCTCCAGCAACCAACATCCAAAAAAGGCAGAACTTAACACCAGACGAAGAATCAAATAGAGAACAATAACCTAATCAAGGAACTGCCAAAGGAAAAGCCATATTCTCACCAACAGTGGCACGGCAAGTCATTGTATATACATAGGGAGCAAATCCCATACACATTATCCTGTGATGCTATTTAGTTAGGTAATGAAATATGTGCAAGAAAAGAACCAAGCTCAGAGAGCATTAAGGACTCCATAGTTCAACCTTGAACTACATATATTCTCTTCTATTGCAGGTTTATCACTATTTAAGGAAAATGATTAAGCAGCCCAAGCAGCACCTGACAGGCACAGGGGGAGTTGTACACTGATGCAACACTTTTCCTCTCCATTTTCACATTGCAGCCTTCCTGCTGACACCAATGGTTGCATGTTGGTCAAGTGACTGAAGGTCTCTGAGTTAAGGATCACTCAGGGACCTGGCAAATACAGGGGGAAAGGGTGCTTTGATAGAAGAGAATTCTTCTGTTATGTAAAGGAGATGATCTGAAAAAAAAAACAGTAGCCAAGGAATGGAGAGGACTCTTTAAGTTGTTCTATTGTCCCATGCTGATCCAACCACTCCTCATCCTCAAGGAATCAACTGACAACAACCCTGATCAAATGGTCAGCGAAGCATATGAGATTACACTCAACAGCTTGCTTCCTCCTTTAAAGGGGAAAAAAAAACACCAGACAACTTTATGTATGAGTTGGACATGCAGTGAAGGCAATGTCAAGAGGATGGGACAGAAGAAAGAGGTAGCTAGTGCATGCTCTTCCCATGCAAGGGGATAAAGGCCAGCAGAAGTTCAGAATTTATTATTTGCATATTGTCCTCTTTCGAGATATATTTGTCATTTTATTTTGTTTTATTTAGATTAGTCAAGTGCAAAACCAATAAACAAAACTCATGCTATCCATTCCCCTTTAAGTCTTTTCTGGTTTTTGCTTTTTGTTTTGTTACCTTTTCTAACTTCCTTTTCCTACCATGTACCTTTGCCTTTTCTCAGTACACAGCATGGTCAGTAGCGACCATTAGATTGCATTATTGATGACATCTGAAGAGTTGAAAAAGAACAACCCTCGGGGGCTTGTTATCAACCAGAATCTTAGGCAACACGCTCCCAGATTTAGGATAGTTTTATCCTCTGCATTTATTATTTTATTTCTTCAATAGTGCAGCTTCAGAAAAAGGAATTTATACATTTTTCAGGAGGAAAAAAATTTAATAACTCCAGCTAGAAATGACAATGAATTAGGATTAATGGGGAACTTGTAGCAACAGCACCAAGGCAATATCACAGCAGTGCATCTTGTGAATGCTACTATATTTCATCTTCTTTTAATTTCCACACCGACAATCTGAAACTGTGGACAAACTATGTCAGAAAAAAAGGACTTCATTGCTGAGCTAAGGCTAACACAAAAATGTTTACAGATGGAGAAACCTGGCAACAGATGGGAAATGGACAGTCCACTGTAGAGTTCTCATTTAATTTTTTTAATAAAAAACTATTAAAATTAAACTTCCAAGCTCAAAGCAGGCTGAGATCAAATGGTGAAACCCAGGATCACCTGTGTGTTATGGGAGAGTGTGGTGAATTGGCTGCTTTGTAGAGAATTGGAGATACAAGAGTTAAAAATGAGAATCAATCTTACCAAGGCACCAAAGCAAAAGAGTTCTATTCAATCCAACCCAGAGATCCAAAGATCCTACTTGTGATACACTAGAGAGTAGATGGAATAGACTGGAGGAGTGATCATGGCCAGTCACTGGTCAATATAGTCAGGAAAACAGTTGATGGCTTCAGCTTCCAATGCCTGAGGTGCAAAACAGACTGAAAAACCCCCAAATATTACTCCAAGCAACCCTCTCTGCCACCGACGCTACCTTGTAAAGCTCCTGGCAGTTAGTTGTGCCCAGCCTCAACATTCTGACTCATGAAGAGATTACTTTTGCCAGGAATTTGCCCCTGCAGCCTGCTATTTCTCTGCCATTTGGTCTTCTGCTTTCTATCCAATAGTGGTGGTGCTGCTGGCCAGGCTTCAGAAACTGTGGATCTAAATTCAAAGATGTTGTAGAGCAACATCTCTACATCTAACTGGCAGCCCAGATGCATCATGCTCAGGACATGCCCATCCCGGCTCCGCAAAGGCAAAAAAATGTCATGATATGTCACAATGCATCATGTGACACGATCGAGTTTGACACCTGTGCTGTAGAGGCTGGTTCTGCTTTAGCTCCCATTCCCAGATCTGAATCATCATAAGTATCTCAAGATCCTTATACGCACCCTCTAAAAATCTAGAGCAAAGGTAATGCCAGTGTAAAATCAATAAAGAACATAAGATACAAACAAAAACAATTGCACAGTTGGGATGCTCCAATCTTTTTGCTACTTCTTGGATATTAGAATATTAGACAACTTCCCCTTGTTTCTTCAGTTTAGGACTCTGTTTAGAAGGGTAGAATGGGATTTATTTAGTTATTTATTTGATTTCTATAGTTTGCCATTTCAACAAATGACTCTGGACAGCATGCATCATTGGACATGAAAACAATAATATAGAATTAAGACTATTTAAACAGTACAAAATAAATAAAATGGTTAGTCTTCGGATGTTAATATAGCCAGGAAATGGGGCCCTTAACACACTTGGGATCTCAGGACTCACAGCCAAGTCTTCATGACTTTACAAAAGACCAACAGAGTTGGTGATCATCCTGATATGTGAAGGGAGAATATTCTAGAGGGCAGGGGTTGTGGTAGAGAAAGTACATTTCCTGGTTACTACCAGCTGATATTCCTTGTCTAATGGGACCCACAGCATGCACAACCTGACTGACTGAATTGGAAACAACTGGAAGACAATGGTCCCCAAGCCATGAAGGGCTTTAAAGATGATAACCATCACTTTGTACCTGGAAACACATTGGTAACCAATGCCGCTCATGAAGCAGTGCCAAATGTGTCAAATATCCAACACTATTTATTACCCCAGTAGGAATTCTACTCCAGTAAGGATTGTCCCATGGAGAGTGTATTGCAGTAGTCCAGAAAGAGAGGCCATGAGAGTGCAAATGACTGTGAGCAAAACCTGCTCAAGGAACAGGCTCAACTGGTGTACCACCTTAAGGTGTGGAAAGGTCCTCTAGGCCACAGCTGCCACCTGCTTTTCTAGCAGGAGCTGTGAATCCAAGGATCCCAAGGATATCCTTTTGTGGCAGTGCCACCCCATCCAGGGCTAGTGGGGGATTGTGCATGCCAGATGCCTGTGCCTTTATTTAAAATCTGCAAAACCCATTGATATGGTTTATCTGTTATACAATTGAGCAAATAGCTTACTAAATCCCAACTACATGTATTTCACAGGATTGGAGTTCAAGTTTGAATAATCATCCACTGAGACCTCCCATGAGAATTAGGAACATGGTACAAGTGGAAGAAGTGTTACTCCTGCCAAGGCTTCATGGATACTACTGAGATATGCTCTCCAGAACCAAATAGGAGTACAATCCTTCTCTAAATAACCTTCTGAAGCATGCATATATTGTTTTTAAGAATATAATTACTAATTGCCTAAAGACTACTATACCTAACCTGGAACTCAGAAGTCCTGAATGATCAGAGAGAAATCTAGATATCCGTATAATAAATATTTGAGTGTCCTAATAAACTGTGATCTAGGAAAGTATTGTATGTATTCCCACAAAATGTGAACAACCCCCTCCCCAGATTACCTTACAATACTCTCTTGTACTACCCACCAATTTCTACAATTTAAAATATAATGTAAACTCCACCACTGATTATTAAATACATGGATTAATAAGCCTGAATGCTTACTTACTTTTATCTCTGTTTAAACAACTCAAGCATATCTAAACTGAAAGAGATATTTTCTTTCAGATATGGAACTATTCTTTTCAATATTTATTTTAATATGAAAGATGTGCTTATTCATCAGTAAGGTTACAGAGAAGCAGGGCATTTTATCAGCTATCCTGATGATAAATGGAAACATCCTTTCCTTAGCAGCACAATAAATATTTCATAAATCCACTTGAATCTCAAAGAAAATGAAAAATATTTCCAGCATCCCAAAGTTGGTTGTTTTTTTTTTGCTTAAAGCTGCCAACAACTATGATATTCTTTGGTATTTTGCACAGAATTCTCGTGTGTCATCCAATTCCGCATATATTCCTAAATGAATTTGAGAATTATATATATTATTTGTATGGTCTCATTTTAGTATTTTATTAATATGTACTACTAGGGAAAATATGGTTATCAAACCACAGACTGCTTTTAATGCATGAAGGTGAAGTTGCTTCAGCTGTTTCTATATTTATCTTAATAAGTATGTATTTTTTTCTTTTTCTTTTTCTTTTATTATGTGTCATCAGATTGGTGTCAACTCATCGCAACCACACAGACACACCTTCTCCAGGATGTTCTGTCCCCAACATTTTCCCCTCCAGGTCTTCCAATAGTGCAATCAAATCCATCCACCCTCCTGACAAGCTTGTTCTTCTCTTTCTTCCATCTTTTCCAACGTTGTAGTCTTATATAGAGAAGTTAATTCTAAGGCTGATGTCTGTACCTGTCGCCATTAATTTGCTCACCATTACATTTAATCTGAATCCATTTTTTTCATTGCGTTTCTTGACTTTTATTATTAGAGCTACCCTCATTGTGTCATCGTATATGTGTGATTATATTTTTTACTGATGTTCTTAAAAATTCAGAGAGACTGGTATAGATCTATTTCGGGCTTATTTTGCCCTCATCAGCCAGACATACTCTTATGGGATTTGAACCTCACAACAAAAACATACATACATATATACATACATACATACATACATACATACATACATACATACATAGCATATGTGTATACATACATACATACATACATACATACATAGTATATGTGTATACAGGGCCTTACATAGATGGATAGATTGATGGATAAAATATGTATTATATATAGATATAGATTATATAGAGACATAGATATAGATATATAGATATAGATAGAGCAGGGCCTTCCCAACTTTTCTGCAAAAATAGCCCTGTGACTTAATCCAGGCTTCTTAAATAGCATAGCAAACAAATGAAAAGAAATAGAAAAATGCATGCATGAAAAGAGTGTGGTGACAGGATAGTGCAGTTGTTACTCAAAGCATAGTAATGCATGGTCTGTATTCCAAAAGATAGGGAAGTAGAGTAAAGAGGGATTTGGGAGGTGGGGGCATGTAGGAAGCTCAGGAGCTAAGAAACCCCCTCCATCAGAGACATAGGTTTATGTATGTATATGCACCCACATTGCCATGAAGGAAAGGGTTGGCAAAACCAGTAGATCTTTTAGAGATATCTCTGGATTAATGGGCTATGCTTTATTTTTGAAGTAACAGGATTATTTTATTTATTTTTGCTTAAATTGTATGCTGTATATCCACAGTATATCATGAAGATACATAACATATAGCAATAAACATATAGGCTGATTTTAAAAAAGGACATTAAAACTTTTTTTAAGGAGATCGTTGGAAAGGGAAAAAAATGTGACAGCTTGCAAATTTCCCTCATGTACAAAGCAACAACAGTGATAAAAAGACCCAAATTGTAATACTTGTCCCTCTGTCAAAGCAACAAAGAAATAAAAATAATTCTAATGTTGATAGATCATATTTTTAGCAGGCTTTTTCTGCAATCCATGTTCAGATTTGTACTGCCAGTGTTGTATGACAATGTCTTGGTCGTTCTGTGTGCACAGATAAGCCATAGTTCTTGATGCTTGGTAGATTCCTTATATTAAGGATGTAGCTAAGCAGGTTATATATGTTCTTAACCAGCATTTATCATTCCAAAGTGATGTAAATAATCCTATTGATTTCTGCCCCAAAGTAATAATAGTAGTATTAACTGCAAATTATATGAGTAAATAGTGGTAGTCCTTATTTGACTTATTAACATTTTTTCATTGTGTTCAAAATTACAATGGTGCTAAACAAACGGAGTTACAACCTGGCCTCAAGGTTATGGCTTTTGAAGCACCCCCATGATCACATGATAAAAATGTGGGCATTTGGCCATGTCCCTGGCCTTATGACTGCAGGGGTGATGCAACTTTCCCCCACTCACTTATTTCTTCCTTCATCTGAGCCATCCTGCACTCAGCCACAGCACAAGGCCTTAAGTAGAGACTCAGGGCCTTCAGCAGTCTCAGGCATCACCCCAAAGCTCATTGTGAGACCTGGGGAAAAGTTTCAGGGAATTTTTACAATGTAGTCACAATAAAGGTGTGTGGCATTGGTTAAAGCTTCGGGCATGGGTCATAACTTCATTCAGCATCATTGTAATTTTGAGTACTCGCAGAACAAATGTTTGTAAGTCAAGGACTAATTCATGTTATTAATTCATATAATTTGCAATTAATAACACTATGTTTATTTTCGGGCTGAAATCTTGCCTTTCTTTAGGTATTAATATTATATTAGCTTCTTTCCAAGACTTTGGCATCTTATCTCCCTGTTAGTTCACTATATTTTGGAGGAGTTGTAAAAGTTCATCCTCTCTCTCCCTCTCTCCCCCTCTCTCTGTGCCTCTCTCTCTCACTCCCCCTCTCTCTGTATTTCTCTCCCTCTCTCTGTGTGTATGTCACTATGTTTCTCCATGTGTGTTTCTCTCTCTCTCTCTCTCTCTCTCTCTCTCTCTCTCTCTCTCTCTCACTCTCT
>JANHFL010007910.1:0-14272 GCA_032468155.1 Oxyrhabdium leporinum
ATGAATGCATAAACAAACAAATAAGAGAGGTGACGAGGAAAAATATGTTGCTAGGGCAGGTAGTTCCATGACTAGATGGAAATGGGGAAAGTCACAGATTTTCTTTTTTAATCTGGCTACAGCAGAGTCATAAGTTTTGTTTGCATATTAAGAACCTATTGCAATGGTACAAGTATGCATATGCCTGCATTTTCTTACATTATGGAACACATTGTAAAGATAGGAGACTCTAGCATTCCCTAATTGCAGAAGCCAAGTATGTTTCATTTTGTGTGTAAGATAATGTAAAAAATTATGAAATTCTTTCAACAGTGAATAGAATGTAGACATTTTAGTACGATAGCATCAGAACAATGTTTTCAGGAAGAGACCTAAGTGTTGGAAATACTGTTAGAAATATTATCAAATAGTTTATGTAGCTCTTCGTTCTTATTTTAAAACTTGGGTTGTGCTTGAGGTTTTGCAGTAGGGAACAATGTAATCATAAATAAGCCATGATGAATTTGTAACATTCCTAAGAAACAGTCAGTAAACTTATCTCTCTAGATATCAGATTGAAACAAAGCCAAATTCTAAAATGTTCTTTATGCTTACTTTTTCTTCTTGCATGACTATATTTAAATTTTCAACCAATTCCCATGTTCCCAATTAACATAAAAATAGGCCAAATTCATTGCTTAAATGTTAAGAAGTAATCCTTAGTATTATTTTCATTAAAAAGACAAGAACTATTTGAGCCAATTAATTGTACTTATGTATTTGCTGTAAAGAAAATCAGAAACTTCTATTTCTTTTTATTCTTTTTATTCTTTCTTTTCTGAACTTTTTCCCTTAATTTTTTCATTCACTATTACTCGCGTTAGCTTTTATCTTCTCTTTAAAACCTGCAATAAAATGTATTTAAAAAAGAACAATCTCAACAATGGCTTTTAATGGACATTCACAGAGGAAGTGGGGAAGCCATATGACAATATGTCTGTGATGGAAAAGACAAAGACACAAGAATGATGCTGGCATCTGTGTTTTAACTTTGGCTTTTCCATTTGCTATTATCTGATCAGGGACACTGAGCAGAAGTTTCCTTCATTTTGGGAATAGTCTTCTGCACATAGCAGCTTTTACTAGTACTCATGAGAAGAAAAAGCAGATTTCACAAATATCACCACTAAATAATGGGAGAACACAGGAAATAGGAACTGCATTTCTAAAACTCCATGTAGAAGGTAGGGTTTTTTCCCCCTCCAGAATTATAGAGAATTCAGACAAAAGATAGGGCAGAACCAAGATCTAGTTAAATCCCTGCTACGAAAAATAGCTATTCCTATTTTGCAACAGAAAGTCCTCTACTTCTTTACTACTACTGTTATTAATAATAATATATCACTTCAATCTGAATTATTTTAAACAGTACACAATTAGAGCAGCAATATACAATACACCAAATAAATTCATTAAATGTAACCATTTTACATAAAAATAAGCGCATTTGGAGTTGAGGTCAATCGGTCTTTGAATGTTTTCCAAAGTAGCCAGATTGTCGCAAGACTTCCTCTCTGTATCATTCCAATTTTAGTATATGTGCTGCCTAAGCAAGCACATCACAAGACTTCCATAGGCCACAATACCTGGAAGTATGTTCTCAGCAAGTCTTGTGTAATGACAAATTCAAGAGTTATTGCCTGGACATAAATTACCCAGTTTGTGAGTATCATATTAATTAATTATATTAATTAATCTATTATTTGTTCTTTTCTTATTTAAATTATAATCATTATTTCTTAATTTGCATAGATATAGAGATATATAAGCATTCACAAATTTTATGCAGATATAGCTATATCCTCAATTTTGTTAAAATGACTTGTGCCTTTTGTTGACTGCCTTTTGTTTTCTTTAAAGTCCAATTCCTATTAAAATAGTTTGAGGAAATCCTAGCTGAAGAAAGGAAATAGTTACATGATGCTAATACAGGAAACTGATTTTCTCTGATCTAGATTGGGACATAAGATGACACAGCTGAACAAAGCTTGGTAAAGTATTGTTCTTTCACAGCAACTCATCATTCACATTATAAGCATCTTTAATAGCTATAATGTGGCAAATTTAATTTGAAGATGAGGATTCCCTTTGTAGAGGAAAGCCAAATTTATTCTGCAGGCAGTTACAAGCTTTAGAAAGGACTATGTGTATTTGTCTCTAAAGTGCCAAAATCTCTTTGTTGTTTTAATCTCAAAGCGGAACATTAGAAAGCACTTTGTAGATAAATTAGAAAGACAGAAACAAAAGAGTACAGGATGCATGGAGGCATTGGGGAAAAAAAGAAGAAAAATTTTATGCACAATATAGCAAAAAGTGGCAACAGCTGGTTGACCTTGGCTGATCTCAAAAAATGTTAAGAACATTGGACCTGGTTAGTACTTTCATGGGAATTCATCAGGAAACACATTGAAATAAAAAAATCACTTTCAGCAGACACCATTGGATATAAAGCAGAGGACTCTATAGCAATAAAGAATATAAAATATGGACATTTTCTGACAGCTAGCACAAAATAAAGATTGAACATAAATTCATGATTATTTTATCTGCAGTATTTTTTTTGTCAGTCTTTATATCAGATCTACATAACATGTGGTTCACCAAGCCTTTTTGAGTGCCATCAAACATCACTGGTAACAGAATAACAGAGTTGGAAGGGACCTTGGAGGTCTTCTAGCCCAACCCCCTTGCTGGAGCAGGAGACCCTAGAATGGTTTTCTGAAAATGTCAGGCAAAATCCACCACTGCCCTAAAAAACATACTGATGACCATCTCCATATAATGAGATGTAAGAATGACTTTGGGAAACAGGGCAACATTTGGACAAAAGATATCTCAACCCAGAGAAGGAATAAGGACAGAGGAAGCAGCTGAGACCCTCCCTAGATCTTCTGGAAAGTAAATGCGGGAAGAGGGGAAATGCTTTCAGACTTGCTTTACAATAAAGATGCTGTTTGTATTCATAGTTTTGGTTTCTCATATAGACTACCTTGAAGGGCTGACACTCCAACATCCCACACCCAACATTGCCAATTCCATTGTTGCTGCCACACTGCTAATTCCTGAAGAATTGATTGGCCCACCAGCTATTTCTTTGTGGACCACAATTATTTTCATTATCGGTTTCTCCTCTATGAATTCGTACTGTAACTTAGTTTACAATAATGAATTCATAGTTTTTTAGGCTACAATCCTCAATACCATGGCTCCAAAAAGATTATGTAAAACATATAATATACTAGCTTTCTTGCTTCCTATGATATTCAAAATGTCACTGTGACAAAGACATCTGTTCCAAACAATTAGGAGGAATAGAGACATAGATTATCTACATGAGATCTCATGTTTGGTCAACCCTTCCTATCTAAATTCATCTCCTTTATTTAATTTTTTAAAAAAACCTGAAAATGAATACCCCCCCCTATTTTATAAAACCAGTTTCATCTCAAATAATGACTGCTTGTATAACTCAAGGACTTCACAGCACCTCAGTACTTTTAATTAAGGCCCAATTGAAAAAAGATATTTCACCAGCATTCATCATCAAATTTAAATCTCGTTCCAGTAATTAAAAGGATTTTCTTAATCTAGTTCTTAGTGTTAGGACGCTCTTTCAGTCAGTTAATTAAAGACTGTTTCTTAAGCTTTCCAGTCAAAGAAAAACAAAGGCAAAGAGATTAAAAAGTGTCACAGAAAAAAGTACTGAAATTATTGCTTGGTCTCTTTAATTAAAAGCAATGGGCCTAATTTATTACAAATGGCATACACATTCATGTTTTAAAATGTTTTTAAACCACTTTGGTATACTTAAAGGAAGACACAGCAAGCTCTCCAGCTGTTGCACAGATTTAACATTTATAAAAATGAAGTAAATAACATGTTTTCCCCCTTTCATCTGTTTTGATGTGGTAGGTTGTATACAAGAGATGGACATTGTATAGATTAGGTTTTTCCCCACTCTTAAAATGATTAGAGAGTCTCAGACTTAGAATATTTTGAATAATAGCTCGTTTCTAAATGACTTTCAGGATAGTAGAAAGGGTTGGGGAATCAAAGGGATTGTTTCCAAGAGCAGCATTTCCTGACGCTATTGCTACTAGCATCAGATCTAATAGGACTTTAAGTTACCCATTTCACATCTTAAGCCCCAAATTCCCCAAAAGTCTAGAGCACAAGTGTTAGACCTGCTTATTTCAAGTTCCAAAAGAGCCATAAAAGTGGTACTAAACAGGATACAAATGGTCTGTAGGTTGTCATGGAATTAGAGGAGCTGCACAATTCTCTCTGTCCCCTTCAAGCTTAATCATTAATTCTAATGTTAATGCTGTTACATCCTGCAGAAAAAAGCCCTTCAGAACAAAGACCTCCTCACCAAGTATCAGCAAGAGGGCAGCTGCAACGAGCAAGACACCCTGCAGCAAGACAAATGAAGGAGCATTTCGTCTTCCATTCTTCTCAACCGCCGCCCATTTATACTTCCTTCTACTCATAATTTAAATTATATCTTCTTCAGTTCCTCTTTGTCCTTTAAACTATGGATGCATTATTGAGTTTCAGAGATCTCAGCAATGTCTAGCATGATCTACAAGATCTAAAAGCATTCCTGGCAATTCCTCCAACCTCATCAAATTTCAAATACTGAGGCAGAAGAGTTTTATCTCTCCATCTAATCTGTATATTCATTGTCAACAACCATATTAAAAGCAACTTACAAACCATTACATTTCAATAAATACAACCATGTTCAATAAAAACTCTCTTTAAAATAACCCTGATATTTAAAAACATCAAATATCAAAAAATACTTTACAAGCCACCAGTAAGAAAGCAGAAGGCACAGAAGCATAAATAAATGAAAAGCCTTGGCACAGAGATAAACCTTAAACTTAGACACAAAGCCAACAAGGCTTCGTACCAGCTGCATCCCAACAGGAAATGAATTCCAATACCAGGTGTTTCTATGAAGCAGGTCTCCTCTTGGGGTCCCTCCCTAGCAGATCCCTGGCAAATACTGTATAGCAGGCTGCTTTCAATCAACTCTATTTTATTTCATCAGTAAAATAACATTTTCCAAATGCGAACAGTAAAAAGCATATGGATTAAAATATTCAGCCTAGTTTGAAACTAAAAAAAAAAGAATCCAGCAACGGTTATTTACTCAAGTAATGTCCATCCAGCAACAACCCAATAGCAGAACAAACATTGAGCCTTATCGAACAAAATGAAATTCAGTGGTGACAAAAATAAGGTTCTACCTTTAGACAAGTAAAACCAAATTCAGAGGTATAGAATAGGTGGTACCTGGCTCAATAATAGTAACTGTGAAAGGGTTCTTGGCGTCCTAGTGGACAATCACTTAAATATGAGCCAACAGCATGCTGCAGCTGCCATAAGCCAATGTAGTCCTAGGCTGTATAACAGAGGGGTAGAATCAAGATCATGTGAACTGTTAATACTGCTTTATAATACCTTGATAAGACCACAGTTGGAATATTGCATCCAGTTTGTCACCACAATATCAAAATATGTTGGTACTCTAGAACAGGGCTGTCAAACTCATAGCCCGCGGGCTGGATGCATCACACACTGGCCACGCCTGGTTTAGCAAAGGGGGGAAAAGTCCCAATACGTCATGTGATGATGCTGTGATGACATAAGTTTGACGCCCCTGCTCAGACTAGAGCAACAAAGATGATTAAGGGACTGGAGGCTAAAACATAGGGAGAATGGTGGCAGGAATTGTGTGCAGGGGTGGGCTGCTGGGGGTTCGCAAGTGTTCAGTCGATCCTCTAAGATTTTATGCAGTTCGATGAACTCCCAAATCCCACTCCTGGCTGGCCCCGCCCTGCCCCTTACAAACCTCCTGCCATTTCTGGCTGCATTAGGCAGCTGCAGTTTCAGAAGCAGAGAAGCAGCTGGATTTCAGTGGTGAAATCTAGCCGGTGGTGGACATTTTGAATAGTTCAGCGAACCAGCAAATATCACCTCTGGCTGGCCCCGCCCCCACCTGCCCAGTCACCGCTCACCCCTGCCAGCCCGCTCACCCTGCCCACCCCTACTTATCTTGCCTCCCCTGCATAGCAGCACGCTGTGTGGCTCCTCGCTTGCGTGCCATTGACAGCAGTCTGCAGCTTGTGTGCTGTCTGCTTGTGCCTGTTGCCTGCCTGCCTGCCTGCCTGCCTGCTGCCCAACTGATCTGCCTGCTTACAGGAAAGCCTGAAAGTCACCTGCCTTCCCTACTCCCTTGCACGTGGCACATGGCCCTGCCATTCTTCCCCACCTTCCTACATTCACTGGGAGGCCTGCCCATTGTCCCCACCACTTTCTGCACTCACCGGATCTTCAGCGTCTGAATGCCAGCTGGCTGAATGGAGAGGCTTCCCAGCCTTCTTCTCCTTGTAGCACTGAGTTGCTTGGGTTTTGAAATGGCAGCTTCTCCAGCTGCTGAACTCCTACCACTCTTGAAATCCAAGAGGGCTGGAAGGATTTCAAAAGCCAAGGAGCTCAGCTTAGTGCTACAAGGAGAAGAGGCTGCAGAGCTGAAGCTGGGCTGTTGCCTTCCCAGACTCCTAGGACCGAAGCTTCTATTTTTCAGTGCAGGCTGAGGCAGCAGATTGCAGAAAGATAGAGCTGTGACTCTGTGAGTCTGCGAGCAACTCAATCTGCCTGCCGGCTTTACCTAATTTTGGGTAAGTTGCTCTTTTTTTTAATTAAAAAATTTCAATATTTACATTGGTGTGTGTTCTGAGTTAATTTTGTGAGTTTGCTTGCTAGCAAGTTTTATGTTATGAGTTTGCTTGCTAGAAATTTTATGTTATGAGTTTGCTTGCAAGCAAATTTTATGTGACATATAGCTTTTATATTTTGAAATTTGTGGCTGAGATTTTATGTTGCTAAGTTAGTTTCATACCTTGATGGGGTTGTGTAATTTTGTGAATTATGTAATTTTGTGAGTTTGCTTGCAAGCAAATTTTATGTGACATATCTATAGCTTTTATATTTTGAAATTATATGATCATGAAAGTCACATGACCACCTAGCTACGCCCACCCAGCCACTCCCACCCAGCCAGTCATTAGGGCAGAGAACCTGTTGCTAAAAAATTTGAAGCCCACCTCTGATTGGGTGTGTTGGCTTAATGACATGATAGCAGTGTTCCAATATCTAAGAGGCTGCCACAAAGAACAGTGGTTTAACCTATTCTCCAAAGCAACTGAAAGGTGGGACAAGAAGCAATGGATGAAAACCAATTAAGGAGAGAATTGACCTAGAACTAAGGAGAAATTCCCTGACAGAACAATTAAACAGTGGAATGACTTGCCTCCAGTTTGGGTGATCCAACACCAGGAAAGATTTAAGAAGAGATTTGTTTGAAAAGATATAGGGTTTCCTGCTTGAGCAGGGGGTTGGACTAGAAGACTTCCAAGGTCCCTTCCAACCCTGTTATTCTGTTATTCTATTCTATATATTTGAGATTCCCCTAAAGGCCTAGCCACTTTGGTGTAGTGGTTAAAGCAGGAGGCTGGGAGTTCTAGTCCCACCTTAAGCACAAAGACAACTAGGTGACCTTTGGCCAGTCACTCTCTCTTAGCCCTAGGAAGGATGCAATGGCAACCTCTTTTATTACCTTTTTGCTGCAATTTTTAAGCAAATCATAAGAACCTGTTTCCTCCATTGACTTTGCTTGTCAAAAGCCAGTTGGAAAGATAGAAAATGACGATCAAGTGATCCCAGAATGCTGCAACCCTTATAAATACATGCTGATTGCCAAGCTCCAAACTGTGATCACATAACCCCATGTCCGCTATGATGATTCTAAGTGTGAGGACCAGTCATAAGTCATTTTTTTCAGCACTGTCATAACTTCAAAAAGTTGCTAAACAAATGGTCATGTCAAGGATTACTTCATGAGATGTGTTAGAGCAGGGGCATCAAACTGGCAGCCCACAGGCCAGATGCGTCATGTGCAGGCCACACCCACCCCAGCTCTGCAAAGGGGAAAAAAATGTCACGAACCATTACATGACGGCAATGTGATGCCATAAGTTTGACACCTGTGTGTTAGAGTAAGGGACAAACACATATTTATCCAGAGTTAAATATTGTACATCCTCTAATAATGCTTAGACAAATGAATCCCTGTTGTCAGTTCACCGTGACTCCAAGTTACATTGTCTATAAATATGACAAATGACATGTCACAACTTTATTTCAATAAAGTTTAATCACAGCAGCTGCTTGCAAAACCTATAACAAATCCTCTAACTTCACTCTCAACAGGAAGGCAATTTCCAGCAGCTTTCCCCATATTAGATTTTAAGTATACCCCAGCTCTTATCTTGTAGACAAACTGTAATGTAGCATACATCAGACATAAATTTGTTGAAAGCTGCCTTAGAATAATAACTGTAGAATGAATGAACAGAACCAAGCTTGCCAGCTCTTTGTTTTTTTAACAGCCAAATCATCAGTCTAAATTGTTTCCGTGCTTTCTGAATAATGCTGCATTCTAGCTACCTTGAAATACTGTCAAGAGCATAGAACCAAACATAAGCATTACATCACCAGACTAATCTCTCATTGGATGACCAATGATGCAGCAATTTCTGTTACCTAGCAACATCTTAAGGTAGTTAACTCCTTTTGCAGGTTTTCCTCACACAGCACAGTAAGCCACTTTTTAAGTATCTTTCAAACGGACTGCTTTCAGAAATACCAGTGGTATGTAGTACAAGTCTTTAAAGTTAAAAGATGTGGACATTGTTCCTGTCTCCCAGTTCACCAGCCAAACACATGGTTTTGTGTAGAATGATCCAGGCTCAAACTCCAGATAATGGGATATTGGAAGTCTGGGTCCCACCAAGCTCAGGGTAGTTGGAAGAAATCCAATAGGCTATATTATAGATAGAAAGAAGGCAGATTTTTATATTCCTTTGAGGCTTGCTTTTCAGTATTGCCTCAATGTGCATACTATTATTGTTTATTTTTGCTCAAGAACAAAAGAAACATGGGCATCCTAACGCCCTGCAGCAGCATTTCTCAACCTTGGGGGTTTTAAGATGTGTGGACTTCAGCTCCCAGAATTCCTCAGCCAACATGGGGAATGTTCTGTTAGCTGGAGATTGAGACTGGATCTTTCCATAATATGTTTTGCTGTGTGGACTTCAGTTCCAAGGATTCCTCAGCCAGCATGCTTGGTGTGAAATAGGGCCTCCAAACAGACGATAGCTGGATACCATTGTTCTTGTTTTCAGCATAGTCGCCACATACATGATTTCCCGTTCAGTTTTTACTTGTTAGTAGCATTTCTAGCATTTGTTTCAATTTCACTCTTTCCTACCATTCCCACAGAAATCTCCGAAATACTCCTTCCCTAATTGCCTCACATCAGTTCCATTCCAAATACTTTATATCATTACTAAATTTTCATTTTTATTTTATTCCATTTTATTATTCCATTTATCCCATTGTGGGCATCTGATATAAGCTTGGGATTAAATTGGGGTGAATAATCTCATGGTCAGGAGTCACTCTAAAAAAAGGATTTTTGGTATCCAAGAGCACCAGAGAGTTTATCAGTGAGGTGAAAATGTCACAATAAAAGATGTACCTAGATTATTTTATATTATATTTACATTGTATTTACAATCTATTATTAGACAGTTTGATGTAGTAGTTAAGGTACTGGCCTAGAAATCAGGAGACTGGCAAGAAAATCCTCTCCAGGAATTTTACCAGAACAAAATGTAAAAAAGTGATGTTAGCCCTTCTTACATTGGCTCTACTCATTGTTTCAGGCCCATCTCTTCAGTCCCTAAAGTTCTTGTGTTAAAAAGAAAAGAGAATAGGGAACATTTATTTGCATTTACCTGAAGATAAGAACATAGAATAATAGAGTTGGAAGGGATCTTGGAGGTCTTCTAGTCCAACCTCCCTGCTCAAACAGGGGACCCCATACCATTTCAGACAAATAGTTATTCGGTCTCTTTTTGAAAGCCTCCAGTGATGGAGCACCACAACTTCTGAAGGCAAGTTATTCCATTGGTTGATTGCTCTAACTAAACAATAGGAATTTTCACCTTAGTTCTAGGTTGCTTCTCTCATTGGTTAGTTTCCATCCATTGTTTCTTGTCCTGCCTTTTGGTGCTTTGGAAAATAGTTTGACTCTCTCATCTTTGTAGGAGTCCCTCAGATATTGGAACATTGCTATCATGTCTTCCCTAGTCCTTCTTTTCATTAGACTACACATGCTCAATTCCTGTGACCATTCTTCATACATTTTAGCACCCAGCTCCCTACATGTTGCTTTTCTCTGCACTCTTTCCAGAGTCTCAACATCTTTTTTATATTGTGGTGATCAGAAATGTGTGCAGTACTCCAAGTGTGGTCTTACTAAGTAGAAGCCTTTATGCTATCAGGAGCAGCTACAAAGAAGATTTCCTAGCTGTGCAGGGGTTACTACTTAGATCTGTGAGTAGAGGGTCCATTTAGATGTTATTGAATTAGCAAGATCAAAGGCTGAAAAAGTTAGCAGAGGAATATTGGAACTGAAATCATTGTGTAACTCAAGAATTGTAAGTCCTAGATATGCTGATATATTCTTCTCAGGTACAAATAGAATTTCTAACACTGCAGAACAAGGTCAGACATAGAACCGGTTCAGTGACAAACAAGATTAGCCAACATCTTCAATACAAAGCAATATGCTGCAGAACAATAAATGAGAAATAATACTTGTATACAATGTATATATTCTGAGCTTAGAATAGATACAAATCTTCAGAATGTCATTAGTTTTACCTGGGCTAGGCTCCAGGTTTAAACATTCTATCTTTTCATTTTTATTCGTTTTTCCCTCTAACTGCTGGATCCATCAAGTATGTGATCACCAGAGTGTATTCATAATAACGGAGCAAGGCTGTGCCAATATTTTAATTGGATGCAGTGGGTATATGGTACAAGGTACTTAATATATTATTAAAATTTATGTCATTGATGATGTAATAGAAAGTTCTTTTGAATCAATGTTTCATTGGCTAAATAGAGCAATGAAAATCTTTCTAACAGCTTGCTGATGGATTTTCAAATATTGCCTATAAGTAGTTCAGTCTGCCATTATCTGTGCTAATCAGAATATTAGAGGAGAGAGAGAGAGACAGAGAGAGAAATGCAGACAAATGGATGGATGGATGAAAATTCTAGAATTGCATCCTGTTTCTTCTTTATCTCTATTCCAATGGACATTCTTAAGCTCTCTCCTGCATTTCATGTTTATCTTGTCCCCATGTCTTCAAATATATGACTTATTTTTTTTCAAGCAAAACAGAGATTTGTCACTTCTGGATATGATATTTCATGAATTTTATGAGTTATCTAAGTAATAATAGTGGTTTCATTTTTCACAAATTGAATATAAATATTTTATACTTTAGATATTTTTAAAGTGCCCACATATGTGCAAGATGATTTAAATATTTAGAAAATAGAACAAAATTGCCCAAGAAAAGACTTTAAAAACAAATGAGGGCTACTATTAAAATGTAGCTTGTGTGACAAACTAAGAAACTTTTTAGCTATACATTAGCAATATTGTACAAGACTGTAACTGCGCTAATGGTTTGCTCCAAAGCAACCATGTTATTTTTAGCTTGCAGGTTAAGTAGCCATATATAACTAAAGAATGAATAACATTCTTACATTTATTTATTTATTTGTTTGTTTGTTTGTTTATATTGTTTATTTATTTATTTATATTATTTTTTTAAATTTATATAAGGCAGCTTACAGAATATAAAACCACATTTAAAACAATAAAAACTAACAAAAAGAATCAAATACATTAATAAAGTACAATATAACAAAAAAATTAACTGTTGATCATGCAAACTTTTTTAAAAAGCAAAGCTAAAATGAAGGGAACTTTTGGAGATTAATATATTCATTAAATTCTACCTTCTGAAACTTTAAAAAATATATATTGTTGAATCCTAGTGGCAATTTTTATATGCAGATTTTCTCAGTGAAATGAAAGTGGAATTAAAATGATGGCATCACATACCATCACTAAATAATAGCAAGGCAGGTGATAATGAGAAGTCATTAAATGACAGCAAATTATTATTTTTCTATATTATTGTTGTTTTAGTAGTATGCAGAAAAAAAATATTTTTGGGGATTTTCTGCATTAAAATTTTAAAATAAGTTGACTAGCAACTTGTGTATAGTGAAGCTTGCCTAAAAAGAGACAGTGTGGATTTTTAAAATTATTCTTAATTATGGATTTCTTCCTGGCAATCCAAATCCCTTTTAATTGCTTCACCTTGGTGAAGAATGGCATCAGAATTGCTTTTTAATGTCAGTTCCTATACACACACTTTCTAGAAGGTACATTTTGCCAGTGGCCTATCCAATCTATCATCTCATATTTTTCATCACACTCTTAGAACACAACCTGAGTATGACAAGTAAAGAGCTGCTATTCCATTTCATTAGAGGGACAAGATCGAGAAAAATAATGGTCATCCATCCACTCCCCATATGATAGAGCTTCATATTTCACAATTAAAATAATTTTAAAAAACATAAGGATAACAAACACTGTCCTTAAACCTCTAAGTACTGACAAAGTCTATACTTCTGCTCCTACCCTAAAAGCAATTAATTAAAGAAATATAATTTCAGACAAAGCTACTAAAGAAGAAGTAGCTAAAAAAAACCCAGAATGTACCTAGAAATGTACACTTTTTGCTTTCTGTAAATATGTTAAAATAGTCTTGCATTTACAAATGGAAAACTTAAAACATGATGAGTCCCATATGGTTGCATTAACTCAGATGTGCCAGAAAACATCAAACTAATAATTGTTACCCTGGCAACAGAGGCAACATAAAAAATGTGAAAGAACCTAACTCTACACATAACACTTTAGGAGATTCAAAGATAGTAAAGTTTATTATACATACTGGTACGTCTGAAATTAATTTCTAGCCAAAGTTCTAAGGTCTGTTATTTTGTTGCTGTGTCTAATGTAAAAACTGGAAACATCTATCCTATTACAAGGCTTTTGTAAAATGTAAGTAATATGATACTTTCTAGCTTTCCGCTTTATACAAGTTGTGATTAATTTTTTTTTTACTGAGTAAATGCTTTAGAATTCATTGGCTTTTATCCCAATTACTCCCATATGTACTGTAGTACAACTTTTCATTAGAGGATCAAATACACATCATCAGTATTGTCAACAAGCACAAAGAACTGAATAATCAGTTCTGTTCTGTGCTCTTCTGCCTTTATGCTAAGACTCCACTCTTGCAGTACTAATTGAAAACTGTTCTACGTGATCCAGTTCAATCTTACATAATACAAATAATATGAACAAATAGATTGATATGTAAGTCTAAAACTAGCTTTATAATATGGTCTGTTTTTAATGTTTGATTCCTCTTTTCAGTGAATAATCTGTAGGTCTAATACTTCCTATCCTTCTTATGAATAAAAACGCTGCTTGACCTAATTTCCAAAGCATTTTGAAGTTGTTCTCAAAAGCAATCTGATCTCAGGGTGAAAACCACAATTTAAACAAACTGCAGTTGCAAGAACATTGATCTTAGTACAATTAGTCTGTAATTATTTTAGATCAAGAAAGAAATGAGGCTATGTGGGAGCAGATACACTGAAAGAATCAAATGAGCGTGCAGGAATGCACAAAATTGTTGGGTTTCATTTTTTTCTATCTCTCTTCTTCATTTCTTTAACCTTCATGCCATTGTAAAAGTATGAGCCCACATTCACATTTTCCTAGTAAAAGTTTCCATTCCTAGGACACACACACACATCCCTTATAGAGAGATAAGACCAAGAAAAGAAAGTTCATTCATATTACATAGATATCCCAAAGGTGTTTTTTTCAAGAAGCAACTGGACCAGAAAGTTCAATTGCCTCTTAAAAAAGCACTTTTGGGACATGACCTGGATGACTGAGAATCTCCATAGACACTAATACATAGACTGATTTTGGATGATTTGAGCAATTTCCTAAATTAATTTAATTTGGTGTTGATGACCAATGCATAGTTGATGAAATATCAACAATTTGTTCTATTATTTGTGACAGAATGTCATATGCTATTCCAGACACACTGAAAATCCTCCATAGTGGTGATAAGCTAAAGGGAAAAAAGAGAAGGTAAAAGAGGAGGAGAGGAGGAGGAGGGGTAGGGGGGAAGGAGGAGGA
>JANHFL010007910.1:37781-50949 GCA_032468155.1 Oxyrhabdium leporinum
CATCCATCCATCCATCCATCTATCTATCTATCTATCTATCTATCTATCTATCTATCTATCTATCTATCTATCTATCTCAGGGCTGCCAAACTCTCAACCAACGGGCCGGATGCGTCACGCGCTGGCCACGCCCATGGCTGGTTTAATGAAGGGGGGGAAAGTCCCAATACGGCATGTGACGCCATTGTGACGATGTGAATTTGACACCCCTGATCTATCTATATCCTTTCTATCTGAAGATGATTTTTAATTATTATTTGTTCATCTTTCAAAATGAACTATATTGCTATGAACAAATTTTGTGTGTGTATATCTCTGTGTGTGTCTGTGTATTTGTGCCTGCCAAGTTTTAGATTTAAAATCCAGATTTATTGCAATTCAATATTCAGCATTAAAACTAAGTAGCTAAATATCTATTTTATTTTATAGAAAAATTGCATAATTATATCTAAATTATATTAATTTAAATATTTGTATACAGCTGCTTATTTAAAAACATCACAAAAATTCAAATAAAAATTAACAATAAAACAATAATTTCCATCAGTTATCACATACATTAAACTATCATATAAAATATGCATAAAATATAAAATATGAGAAATAAAATAACAAAACAATAACCCAAAACAGAAGCAAACATGGGTTAAAGTATAGCAACTTTTTAAAAAGGCCTAAGAAAATAAATATACCTTTCCAGTAATGAAAAGCTAAGAAAAACATGATGACAGGTATATCTCACCGGGAAGGGCATTCCAAACTCAGAAATGCAACTATTGAAAATGCCTGCTCCTGAGTAGCCATCATCCATGCCTTAACATGGGATGGCACCTTGGGTAGGCCTTCTGAAGATGACCTTAAGTTATAGCATATGAGAAGAGGCTTTCGTTCAGAAGCTGTGGTCCACACCATTAAGGGTTTTATAAGTTAAAACCAATACTTTGCATTGTGACCAGAAACAAACTGGGAACCAGTGAAGATCACAAGGAATGAGTGTGATATGTTCATACTGCCCAAGGCAAAACCAGCCTTATTCATATCATTGTCATGGCCCCATCGGAGCCTAACTCTGAGGAGGATGAGACGGAGCTAGGGCCGACGAAGGAACGACTGGAGGAGCAGGATGAGGCAGTCCTGGGTCCCTCCAGCCTGGGAAGTTTCTCCAACAAGGGAGAGGAGGCACAGGAGGACCAGGCGAGAGGGGAGGACAGAGCAGACAGTGGAGCAGAGGAGCAATTACCCCCCCTCCCCACCGAGCAATGGAGAACGGAGAAGAGGCAGGATCAGCGCTGGGCAACCTGACAACTTGGGAGGAAGGCACCCACCCCGCCCCTCTTCACAAGGCTCACTTGGGGAATGAGATTTAAAGAGATGCTGTTGGGAGGTCCATTTGTCGAGAAGAAGGGTTGCTTTTTCCGGCCTCAGATACTTTGCTGTGCCTTGCCCTGCTTGCCTTGTTTGCCATGCTGGCCTGGCCCGGCTATGTGCAAGATCGCAGTGACAGAGTTATACTCCAGGTGGTGCTGCAGTCTCAGTGAATTCTTCCTGTGAAAAGGATTCCTTGGAACCAACTTCCCTGAACTGTGGCTGCTCTCAGAACTGTGTTGCTCCTCTGGACCAATAGCAGCCAGGACGTATTGGAGTTGCATGTTTAGAGCTTTACTCCTGGACTTGCAGTGAACGGTGGGACTTTGGGGGGAAAGTTGGAACAATAAAGGGGAGTTGAGTCTTCATTCTGGCTGTGTTGTTTCCGTGCCCGTGGTCATCACAATCACATTGCAGTAATCTAAACCAGAAATTACCAAGGCATAGTTTCTCACTGTGAGAGCAGGACCATAACTGGCACGACCAACCCAAACCAGTGAAAGGTGTTTCATGCTACAAAGGCTTCTACTGCCTATAATGTCAAAAATGGATCTAGAAATATTCCAAAGCTATGACTTTGATTCTTTGGGAGAACTTCAACTACATCCAGAACAGCCTGAAACATATATCTCTGAGCAGATAAACCATCTATTAACTGTAACTTTGGATCAGACTTCATTTTGTTGGCCTTTAACAAACCCAATCCAGCAGCCAGAGCAGGAGTGTTATCAAGGCAACAACCCAGTTCAAACAATAAATTATATTACCTTTTCAAAATTACAAACCTGAAAGTAATTTAATGATTAGGACATACCAACACATCTTTTTAAAAAGCTGTATTCAATAGAAATTTTAAAAACATAGCAGATCACAACACCAGTAAGAAAGAATGTTGTGACAGAATACTAACATTTCAAATAGCAATCACTTTGATAGGATAAATTAAGGCATCCATTATAAACAATAGCGTTTAAGTAAAATTACATTGCAACCTTTTGAGATTTGCAGTGGTGTTGGAATGCAAGCTGGTCAGGAAAATCATCTTCAGTATAAAGATATCCTTTAGATGGTACTTTTTGATAATAGAAAGATTGGTCCTGGATGCTTTACTCAGAGAACTGAAGACAGAAGGAGAAATAGTTTGATATTCCTGGATCATGAAAGCATGAATGCATGATGATGATGATGATGATGATGATGATGATGATGATGATGATGATGATGATGATGATGATGATGATGATGATGATGTTATCCATTCAGTCAAGTCTGACTCTTGGTGATTCTGTGGCCAGTCTCTCCACCTCTTCCAATCTTGTACTACTTCTTTTGAGTTTTTCTATGCTGTGTGGCTGGTGTCAGCTTTGATGGTGTACAGCTATCATGTTCTTTGGTGGCCTGATTTCCTTTTACCACTAACTCTTCCAAACGTTTTCTCCAATGAATCCCCCCACATAACATGGCCAAAATAAGTGATACACAGTTTCATGATTTTGCCTTCCAGGGACTTTATGCAAAAATAATTAAGCTATTTTAAAAGTCTTACTTCTTAAAAGGCATCACCTGTAATCCTAAATCCTATTTCTGCTTAGAAATGGGTCAATGTAAAATAATTTTGTGCTCAGACTCTTATTGAACTAAACATCCATAAATCACAATGATGCATACGACCGCTAAAAAGGACTGAATAGAAATTAAAGTCATTACATGCTTAAGTCCCAATCTTTTCATTATATTTAGAGTTAATTGTATTCACATTTCCCCCACTCTGGATAGACAAGCTGGCTGTTCAAAAAACCCAGAACACAATCTTGTCAAGGCTGTCTATTTTGTGCACGTGGAATCTGATCTTGAAGACAAGCTCTGGTTTTTCTCTCCTACTTTGCCTAGGTAAGTTAATGTGGCACAGCACATTAGGAAAAATAGGAGTTTTGGTTTAGCAGTAATGTCCAACAGCCACATCTTAAAAACTGTATCAAACTGGCTACTGTCAGGTGTTGATTCCTCAATCTTATTGCCACGCCTGGAATCACTGAAAAGACCTGAGTATTATTAGCACATTGATGATACTGAGATTTTATCCTGTATCTATGTAGGGTCTCACACAGCAGTTCCAGGTAAATTCTGGGGAACATCTATCATGGGGTTAAGCAGGCAACCACCAAATTCACTCTGGAGATGATCGCGCACTGTAAAGTTGTTCCACCCACACCCATCTGGACAACCTTGTCAGAAGGGATAGTATTACCTGCACACGGATTTGGCTAATGCTGCAGTCTGTCAGACCTCCTGAATCTTGTACATTTGTTTATTTCTAGCAAGGTTTTCCAGATAGGTTCAGCTAGACTGTATGATGTACAACCTTGATCAACAGGAAATAATTACCAGTAAACACAAATCACAGTTAACCAAATACTTGGGCAACTAATATTGTGATGGAATAGGCAGGCAATCCTCACTAATTACAGTAATTGGTAATTTTATTTATACAGCAACCTATTGTATGTACATTTTATATTAGTACAACACTGTACAATCAATATAAAAAGAAACAATATGATTAATATGATGGAATGAGAATACATTTATAAAATGTATATCTTAGTCCTTGTCAATTCAACAGAAGTTTTGCCTTTATTTTAATAAGCAGAATTAAAATGGACATTAATAACGATGCTATATCCTGATAAGGAAAAAATAACATTTTATTAGAATGCAGCATTTTGATTAACATTACAATTGCGTGTAGGAATTCTGCTTTTTTAGAATGCTTCCTGCAGAGACTACTAGAAATATCAACACATAGACCCACCAATATGCCAACAGCTGTTTTGTTTATTTATGATGAAAAGTAGCACTGAATTTACAAATGGAGTAAGAGTTTGTCAGGGCCTCTATAAAATCTATACCAGGGTCCCCAAAGTGGTCAATATCAACCCCCAAAGGGTAATGAGACTATTCATTATTGTTGTTGTTTATAGTACTATTGATTAAAAGGGTATTTCTTAAATTGTTTTCATATAATAAACGTTTGTGCCTGGATGAACAATATGAAGCTTCATGAAGTGGTTGATGAGCTGAACAGTTGGGTGACCTCTGATGTAGACTGTAACCATCAACAATTGCAGTCAGAAATATGGACTGGTTTCCAAAAACAGGATCAGTTAAGATTCTACCCTATTTGTTTTGTTTCGGCTATTTTCCTTGCATTGCATTTGACCGCCTCCTCTCCAAAGGTCGCAGAAAACCAAGAGAAACGGAACAATGGCCAAAGGAGAGGGCGAACGCTGTTCTGTCGCGGGTCTTGGCCTGAGCGGGAAAGCGGACGACGCGGGACACCTCGGAAGGGACGAAGTAGACGGACTCTCCGCTTCTGCTGTCGCCAGATTCAGTCGGGTTCTTCCGTCCAATGTGCAGCAGCTCGGAGTTTTTCCTGGAGTGGCATTTCGCGGGCGGCGGCTTTGCCATTATCCCGGGAGGGATGAAGAAGGCGGGGCTGGGAGCTGCCGGGGAGGACCTTCCTCTTGAGAGGTCAGGGACCGCGACGCGGAGGGTGCGGTTGTCGGTCTCGGCAGCCGAGTTAACGGGCGGGTGATGGGGAGCATGGAACTGCTCGGGTTGTTCCTGGCCGTTTCGGGGGTTCTGGCGGCCTCATCTCGGTATCCAAGGTGGGCTGCGGGGCCTCAGGAGCTGCTGCTCTTGAACCCCGAGACGCCGCCGGCCTCGTCCCCTTTCGGCTCGCTTTGGCCGCTGCCTCAGTCGCTCCGCGTCTCCCCAAAGAGGTTCCGGCTGGCGCCCGATCAGTTCCAGATCGTCCACGGCCCGGGATCCTCCGAGGGGCCGAATTGCTCCTTGTTGCAGGACGCTTTCCGCAGGTGAGTGTCTCCTTTCTCTTTGGGATGAGTTGGAGCGGAATAACAGGAGCAGGAAAGCAAAAGAGGAGGGGAGGGGGCAATCAGCATGGCAAGCTCGGCATAGAAGAAGGAATGATGCTTGCAGAACCGCAAGATATTTTTTCTCCAAATGAAGCCTTAGCGATAGCGACTATCTTGAGCGTGGGGAGTTTCCCTCTTCTGGATACATTTAGCCATCACATGGGGTCCTGCAATTACATCCTGCACTATTTTATGTGATCTATAGTTGGACGAGGTAGAGAGGCTGTATATCGCCAGATGTTATCGAACTACTATGATTCCCAGCATCTCTCACCTCAGATCTAGTCTGCTTGAAGTTTTTAAGACCTAAAATCCAAAAATACCTAAGGAGTTAAATTATGGGTGTTCTCTGAGCTTGATTGTTTTCTTGCAGATGTTTCATTGCCAGGTTGGATAACATCAGAGTGATGCACTAATGTTACCCTAACCTTGCAACAAAATGTCTGAGATAAACATCAGAAATCGAAGAACATCAAAGAGTGGAGACCATCAGGAAACTAGAGGTTCAAATCTGAGTTCAATTCAGTGCAGTTAAGTTCAAATCAACTCTTGGAACATCTAAAAGGGTACAGGTGCACACCCTGGAGAGGCATGGACTGAATGACTGTAAAGCTCCCCTTCTGATTACATTGGTTGCCAAAGCTTCTGTCTACAGGGCATCAAGAGCCAGATCCTTTTCTTATTTGCCTTGTGTGTTTCCATGTCTCAGTTGTGTTGTCTTCCATGTCTTGAAACTCTGAAAGTCTAGGTAGAGGGCTTTTTGTTTTTTTTAAAAAAATATTTTCATTCATTTGAACTCTTTTCCGCCTGGTGCTTCGGTTCCTTCCAGTTTTCAACTTTAATCAACCTTACTTCCTATTTGAGTTTAATTCCATTCTAGTATATTATTTAATTATATACTTGTTTTTCAAGCCTTACAGCAAAAATAACCAATATTTCTGGTTTTCTGATCTATTTCAAACTTTCATAAATCAAAATCCTTTTTTCTTGCTTTTTGCCAATTGTATATTATTTTAAATTTTTTAGACTATTTAAAATTTCTTAAATCCAAAGAAAATAAAAGTCACCACATGTCAAATTAAGCTCCCCATTTTCAAGCTGATTAGAAAATAAGTTTGTCTTTGTGTCCTTGTGAAAGGCTCCACCGCTGCTGAGAGCAAAGATGTCATCTCCCTTGACTCTTAGCTCTCAAATGCATAGGAGACAAGTGTTTTAGAGTCTGCCTGCAATGAGCTGCCTATCAGCACTCACCGAAGACCTCCCAATCTCTCCCTCTCCGGAGAAATTTGAAGACCTTGTTTACCAACTGGTCTTTTATTCTGCACAGTGGTTGTCATCTTTGTTCATTATTTAGTCGGCCAAGACTCACACTAGAAGCCTGTGTTCTCATTATTTTTGAAAGCGCGTGATTCTTGTCTGTCTGATACTAACTTGAGATATTTGTAGGTCTGTTACCAATAAAAGAATGAGCTGACTAACATCTAGCATCCAAGTGTATAAAGTATGCATTTTTACAGATAAATTTTAAATGTTGATCAGCATACTTCAGTGAAGCAACAGACAGCAGGAAATGCATAGTTAATGCTCCCTTCCATTATAAGTAGGATAATTATCTTAGAGACAACTACCTTTCAACTAAGAACAATCTTTCCCAAGGTGGTACCTTCAGAATATACGATTGGCAACATAAAGTATCTGCAGCTGAAAACAAGTAACATCATAAACACAATAACTACTCAGAAGCAAGTCAAGTGGCATGTAATTTAATGAATAAATCTCACACAAATGAAATATTAATGTCATGAAGTAATCAGATTACAGAATTCATATCATTTGTGCCTGTAATGTTATGAAATTATCAATTACCAACCCAAAGGCTGTTGCTGAAACTAGTTCCCATGTTGGCTGGAAATTGTGGATGGATCTTAAAAACATTACACATTTTTCTGAATTTCAAATCCCAAAGTTTAACAATGAACTGGTATATTCAGATCTATTTAACAGTTCTGTTTCAGTAATTGGGATGCATATAGTTATGCTAAGCTATTTCTTGTCTTGTTTACTTTCAGTTTAACTCAGTGTTTGAACTCAGCCATTATACTTAGAACAAGCCATGGTTCAATGTGATGAAACCACTGTTGATTCACATATTGCTGTGGGAATCAAGGTTGAAGGAAATTATTTCTGACCAGAAATAATTTGAAAACTTGTTAAAATAACACAAAATATTACCACTATATAGTCTTTCTATTATGAAAAAATAAACAATAGCTTGTCTTTTTTTAAATTATTAGATTTGGGTTTCGTTAGTTTCTGACAATCTTGCTAGAAGGCAAATTTTGAATAACATTTTTCTGTGTCACTGAATTTACTTCCAGGTATTATGAATATATGTTTGGGTACTCTAAATGGCAGAATCCTTATGAGAAAAAATCCTTATGTGAAACAGAATTGTCCTTACTTCAGGTGATTATCACTTCAAAGGATTCTGAATGCGATAAATTCCCTAGTATTACATCAGATGAAGCCTGTGAGTATCTGACAATATAAATGTGTACAGAATTGTGTCTGTGTTCTGTCTTCCTTATTTTCTTACATCTTTTGCATATGTTATTAGATGCTATTTTAATCATCACCAGAAGGCGTAATGACCACCTTCTTATCTAATAATTTTATCTGGCAATTAAATAAAATATATCGATATTGCAGGTCAACATTTCTTTAATAAGACTCATCATATATGTATTTATGATACAGTTATATAGTGTCAGACCTTTGAGGTAGTTCAGATAAGAACCCAAAATCATCAACTTCACTAGGTTACAATAACAGAATCTTGAATATCTGAAAGCACTTCTGCCTTTCCCTGCCTTTACTTTACAGAGAACTAGAGAGGATCCCTTCTTAGACATTTCCCACATCCCCATTCCTTCTAGCTTGATATATCTTTTGTCTAACCTGTGACTTGAAGGCAGGGGTGGGTTGCTACGGGTTCGCATGGGTTCGGGCGAACCCGTAGCGAAGATTCTGTGCAGTTCAGCAACTGCCAAATCCCACTCCTGGCTAGCCCTGCCTACCCTGCCCCACCCTGCCCCTTCCAGGAGTCCCCACACAGCCCGTTTTGGATGCAGGTAAGTGCAGGGCATGCACAGAGGCTCAGGGAGGGTGAAAAACAGGCCTCCCTCCAGAGGGCCTCCAGAGCCATTTTCGCCCTCCCGGAGGCTCGAGGAAAGTCTCTGGAGCACGGGGAAGGTGAAAAATGGGCCTCCCCGAAGTTCTGGAAGTCCCAAAATGGGCCTATTTCCAGCCTCCAGAGGGCCTCCTGAGCCCAGGGAAGGCAAAAAGCAGGCTTCCTGGAAGTTCCGGAAGTCCAGAAACGGGTCCATTTCCGGTCTCCGGAGGGCCTCCGGAGCCCAGGGGAGGCCGTTTTCATTCTCCTGGAAGCTCAAGGAGGCCAACTAGGCCATGCCACCATGGCCACGCCCACCCAGCAACCAGGCAGCAAACCAGTTGTTAAAATTTTTGAAGCCCACCCCTGCCTGAAGGCTCCCAAGGTTATTGTCACAACCCATTACTCATGGCTTATCTAGATATAAAAATGGATGGAGATGAATGGTATTTCATCAAATAATTCACTGCAAATTAGATGTATATATTTTGATAATTGAAATATTTGATGAACGCAAATGGGACTGCAATAAAATCCAGTATTCTATCAGATGGGTCCTTCTCAAAGATACCTGATTCAATTTCTCATTCTGAATCTTTTTGCATCTCCTTCCCCATGCAATTCATTAGTATTCCACATGCTCATGACTCAATGCACTGATTTTGGAATTTTTTCCCGTCTCATTAAAGGCTTTATTTTTAATAAAATACTAAAATTTCTCTGTGAAGTGAGGATAATGTAATCCTGAATTCATAAGGATTCTGAATTTCAGTAAAAGGAATGCAGCTTGATTGTGATCCTGTTAACATTACTTTTATTTCCTAATCTATTCAGGGATGTGGGTGTTTGTAAATGAATGGCCTTGAACATTTTCTAAGCTGGAGAAAATTTCATTTCCTTTTCCAAGCAATATATCTGCAAATGGACATAGATAGTGAAATATTGCATGCATTTCTGTTTGTGCTTTGTCTTTGCACTTTAGCTAGAAACCTTAGTACATTAATCCCATCCATGGAGAAATCTGTTGTAGTCATATGCAGTACTGTGAGATTCTTAGAAATGTTTGCTGATTTCTCCTATCCACTGCAAAACAGATGAAGTGTGAATCAGGTTCACAAACCTGTTTTCTGAGCAACTTCCTTCAGCTTGGGAAATCACAAGTAACGTAAGGCCTTGATGTCAAGAAATCTTTATTCCTTTAAGGCTGCTTGTAGTGGGAAAGCAACTTGCTCTGTGTGGGCTTAGTTTCCTTTCATTAGACCTGTAGAACACCTGCTTCCATGTTTGATTTGCACATATAAGCAGTCAGTATGCTAATTTTATAAATGGTTGTTTCATGGTTTGTTTTATTGAATAATCATTCCATGTTAAAATTTTTTCCCTTTTAAGATCATCTCCAAGTATCAAAGCCCACATCTGTGTTAAAAGCAGGCAAAGTTTGGGGAGTATTAAGAGGTGAGTCTCCAAATAACAGAGGATAAAAATTTCCTACTCATTCAGCATGCTCTTATCATCATGATAATTATTATTATCATAATAATATTTAATGAAGTATCCTAATGATTAATTATCATAATGATCTTTAGGATGGTCCCAGCATCACTTGGAAAAATCATATTTCTGCGTAGAGATTCTATTTAGCAATCGTGGTTAACACTGATATAAACCTATGCCCTTTCAAATGTCTGTTGATAGTGTCAACACAGTCTGTGGCAATGGATATTGTTGCAGGTCCATTATCGTATCCTGCTATACCGTTGGAAAGTGGGGGGGGGGGGAGAAACGGCTTGTTGGCATTTTTTGCATGCTTTTGCTTTTGCTGTTACTGCTTGGGAATTAGGGAGAAGGATTGCCTTTGGAAATGCCCTCCCAGTCCATTCCAGCCTGGTTCCAAGGCCACCATACGCTGAGAGTGAATTGTTATCTCTCTAGCACCTCAGTGTTCTCAAAACAACCTTGTGGCATCACATTAGCTGCCGGTGAACTGGTCAGGGGGATTGGGTTTGGGGAAAGGAAAGAATTGCTTTGTGCTTTGCATGGGATTTTTCAGATACCACCTGACTTTACTACAACCACATTCTGTCAGTAAAAGTTCTTTTGATTCAACTCAGTGGATTCAAGAGTTTTGCCTTCCTGAGGGACCAGCTGGGGCAGGTCCTTACATTTGCAAATTATGCATTGCATTTAAAAAAACTCTTATTTATTTTTCCTAAATCTATTGTAAATTAGCTATTAGGTGACCTAAATTCCAGTTTGTCATATAATCCCAATTCTTATATTATTTTAAAACTTTTATCATATTGACTTTCTCCCAAACAGTAAGCTGATTTTTTTAATATGGGTCATGTTAAAATCTGAGTGTAGACAGTTGTAACCTGTCTTGATAGAGTCCATACTATACTATAATCAATTGAAAACATACAAATGTAAATTAGGTTGCAAAACATTAATAGCCCATCCAGTATTTACTACTGGGTTGGCTTTGCTGTTCCTGCAAATATTCAGAGGAAAAGAAGAGACAGGAAATATAAGTGAGGTGCGCTTCTTCATCTATCATTTCTCAACCTTTTCAAAAGAAGAGCTCATATTCCCTGCATATAAGATGCGGGTTGTGCCACAAAAAAGCCCCATTTGTGCTTTATGTGTATCCATTTTCCTTCTTTAAAAGAAAGTTTAGAAATTTAGGAACAAGATCCACTGTTTACTCTTTGAAATATCTAAGTGATTCTTGCTTCAAAACAATATTTCTTGCTGATTCAGGAATAAAGTTCCATTTCTCTCTTTCCAGGTTTGGAAACTTTCAGCCAGTTATTATATGAAGATGATTGTGGAAGTGTGAGTATTACGGATAGTAATTTATTTTCTTTAGCACTTCCAGATGTTGCTGTTTGTCACGGGTGGCAAGCTCACCGCGTCACGTTGCCATCACGTGACATATCATGACATTTTTTCCCTTTGCGGAGCTGGGGTGGGCATGGCCTGCGTGTGACACATTTGGTCCCATGGGCCGCCAGTTTGACATCCCTGTGTTATGTCATTTGAAGTTATTTTGAGAGGTAATATTAACATACATTTATTTATTGAGAATGATATTTTAATACAATAAAGCAACACTGCAGAATACTGCAGAATTCACTTTTGTCAATTTTGTTATGCTGCAACCTGATTCTACAGTTGTTGAAATTCATTTTTTTCTCATTGATCTACATTCAGTACCCCATAATGACAAAGTGAAAACAGAATTTTAGAAATGTCTGTAAATTTATTAAAAATAAAAAAACCTGAAATATCAGTCATAAGTATTCAGACCCTTCATTCAGTACTTTGTTGAAGTACCTTTGGCGGCAATTACAGCCTTGAGTCTTTGATGTGACAAGCTTCGCACACCTGGATTGAGGAATTTTCTGCCATTCTTTCTTGCAAATCCTCTTAAGCTCAGTCTGGTTGGATGGCAGCCATCAGTGGACAGCCATTTTTAGGTCTAAAATTTTGTTTACTTTGTCATTATGGGGTACTGAGGGTAGATTAATGAGAAGAAAATGAATTTTAACAACTATAGTTTAGGCTGCAGTACAACAACATTGACAAAAGTGAAAGGGATCTGAATACTTTCTGAATGCACTGTAATTTTTCTGCTCTAATTCTATTAACTCTATTTAGTAACTTATCTATCTATCTATCTATCTATCTATCTATCTATCTATCTATCTATCTATCTATCTATCTATCTATCTATCTATCTATCTATCTTATCTATCACAGTGTGGCCTTTAAGAGAAGACAGTGGCGGCAAAATGGAATACCGCGGTCACTAAATGAACACCGCCATCGTTAAATGTGATCCGCGGGGGTGGATCTCCAATCTTACTTCGTCGCCGTCGTCATCCTCATCTTCCTCATTGTCCTGACAGGCTACCTACAGAGGGGAAGGAGAGTGAACACTCACTTTTTACACACCGAAATCCGCCCTTTTTTGGGTTCGCCCACAAAGGCGCCAAAGTGGCCGTACAGCATTGCGACCCGATGTTTAGCCTTGAGAGAAGCCGACGGGCCGCCCTGCGCCCAGGGCTAAAACACAGGGTCCTCGGCTTACGACCAGAATGGGACCCAACATTTCTGTTGGGTCCCGCCAAGGCCAATGGAGTGAGCTCGGGCCCATTTTTTACGACTCGGGACCAGCGTTGCGAAGCGAATCGCCGCGGCCGTTCAGTGACTCGTGCCGCCGTTAAGCGAAGCCTTGCGCGTCAGAAGGTCGCCCGAGATGGGATGGCGTGGACGCCGCCACCGTCGTAAATGCGAGCCGGCTTGCCGAGCGCCCGAATTTCGATCGCGTGACCCCCCACCCCCTAGGTGCCCTTGTGACTTTGAGCGGTCGCTAAAGGGAAGGTTGTAAGTCGAAGGAATATCTCTAATGAAGTGGAGGAGGGGGAGGAAGAGGAAGAGGAGGAGGAGGAGGAAGAGGAAGGCTCACCTTTTGTTCCAACACCCCCCGCACCAGCCGGCAGAGGTCGGTCAGCTGAGCCGGCTCCGGCAGGACGTCCCTCTTGCACTCCTTCACCACTTTGGCCAGGACCTCCAGGACGGCCATGACCACTTCGCGCTCGTGGTCTTCCTGCGCCCCTTTCAGGTAGACGGGGAGCAGAGTGGAGACCAACTTCTGAAAGGCTGTTGGGGAGGGGGGGGGAAAGGAAAGGTTTGG
>JANHFL010007910.1:56554-76195 GCA_032468155.1 Oxyrhabdium leporinum
ATATTTTTGTAAACGGGGTTTTAAAGGGGTTTTAAATGATTTCTACAGTTGTGAACCACCCCGAGTCCTCGGAATGGGGCGGTATATAAATTCGAACATAATAATAATAAAAATAATAATAATTCTCTTTTTCTCTCATTTCTTCTCTTTCTTTCTCATGTGTTTTTTATTTCCCAACATCCTCTCTTGGTTGGCTCTCCCTATTCTGTTTTTTGTTGTTGCTTCTCTTCTAGTCTTGATGCTGCTAAAGTGTTATAGTCTGAACAAGCAGGTTGCTTTGCAGTTAAAGTATTCCGAATGTTATTTAGTCGAGGCACTTCATAATTTAAACAGAATCACACTTAGTGTGCGATAATTGCACAGTACAAGAAGACTTAATGCTCTTGCCCTCCTGTTCAATATCTATATAAAATTGTTCAGTGAGTTCATCCATTTGTTTGCTGCCTGATTTCAGTACTTCAATGTTACTCAGTTGTACATCTTGACCCCAGGCTGCCCAAGTGATGCTGTCAGTGTCCTGATCCAAAATCTGGATGCTGCTTGGGCCTGGATAGGAAGGAATAAACTCAGGCTCAGTCCTGCCAAGACCCAGTGATTGTGGCTATTTTGGCTGAATTTGGATTTTTCACATTTGGTGTTTGATCAGACAATACTTTCCTAAATGCAACTTGGGGGTCCTGTTGGACTCATAACTACTACTCAGAGAACAGATGGCAGCTGTGGCCAGAAGAGCCTTTGCACACAGATCCATCTTATGCACCTGTTGCACCCATTCCCAAAATCGGAGACCCTTCATATGCTTACTCATTATTGAACTACTGCAGTGCACCTCATATGGAGTTGCCCTTTAAGATGACCTAGAAGCTACAGCTGATCCAAAATACAGCAGCTTAGGCAGTAATGGGCACAGTTCAATATGTCCATGTGTAATCAGTGCTCAGTAAGCTGCAAATTGCCAGTTTGCTTCCAGTTGCAATTCAAGGTGCTGGTTGTCATCTATAAAAGCCTACACGGCATGGGGCTTCTTTCTTTGGAGGACCACTTGTGGTCCAATAGTTTCTGTCCATCTAGGTCCCTTCTGTTATTCAATATCTTCTAGTGTGATATCAACTGAGCTACTTTTTAAGAATGTTGAAACTATTTACAGAATATTGTCTTTGGTTTTTCCCCTCCAGAACTTTGTTGTCTTTGTAATCCTTCCCCATTACTTCATAGTAATGGCCTCACTAGGTACCTAATTCAATGAAGCCCTTTGCTCCTTATTTATCCAAGTCTATAAACAGGGACTGTAGTAACTCTCTGCTTTGTGCTTCAGTGAGATATGTCCTGGTTTCTGCTCAAATGCATCCCTGGAAAATTTCTACCTGTCTCTCAACATCCTTTCTGTATGACAGGAATTTTTTAATGTTAGAAAATGATATAGAGCTGGTAGGATTAGAATGATATGAGTCATAAAGATAACCCGATCTTGTGGCTGTTTTGATGTGATATTTTTCTGCATGTATTTAAAAAAGTTCAGAAAGATAAACCATCGCAGCATAGTAGCTAGACTGACAGATTCGGATTGGTAAGACCTACGTTGAGATCCCTTCTGCAAACTCATTGGGCAACTGCTAGTTAGTCATTCTCTCAGCCCGATATACTTCTCATAGATAAAAATACTGTAAAATAAAATTAAGCGATAATTGTTATGGGTTCTGAGGAAAAGATGGGCTATAAATACAGTATGTTGCCCTGAATTTTTAGAATTGCTCAAACATCCTGCCATGCTAAAATGAATCAAATCCATGCTGTTCCCAAACACCCCCCCCACCCAAAAAAAACCCCTAGAATGTTCTGTCTTTTCAGCTGCAGCCAGACACAATAGTTGAAGTGTGGAAGAAATTTTTGTATCAACTTGAATTAGCAAGAATAACAAAAAAAGGGCATCAAGCAATCCTTGCTGCACCTTGGTACCTAGACCTCATCAGTTATGGCGAGGACTGGAAGAGCTACTACAGTGTTGAACCGCTGAACTTTATTGGTTTGTCAATATCTTTCATTTGCTTTTTTTCTGTGGGAAATGGGCATTTTTAATAGCTTTGGATTCCAGTGCATGAATGGCATATTCCCATTTAAATAAAGAAGTTGTGCTCAGATTCATGTATTTTCTCATGCTAGATTATAGGAGTTTCCTTTTTCATAGTTTGTGTGAAAGTTATAATTTTTGTAGCCCAAAGAAAAATAGAGTACAGGTAGTCCTTACAACCATAACCGAGCCCAAATTTCTGTGGCTGAAACAATTAAGTGAATTTTGCCCCATTTTACGACCTTTCTTGCTACAATTAAGTGAACACTGCAGTTGTTAATAACACAGTTGTCAAGTGAATCTAGCTTCCCCATTGACTTTGCTTCTCAGGTCGCAAAAGGGGATCACATGACTCCGGAACACTGCAACCTTCATAAATATGAATCAGTTGCCAAGCATCCAAATTTTGATTATGTGAACATGGAGATGCTGCCTGCAATGGTCATAAGTGTGAAAAATGGTCATAAGTCACTTTTGTCAGTGACATACTTTGAACAGTCACTAAATGAACTGTTATAAATCAAGGACTACCTGTATATGAACCCATCCATCCCATGGTTTGTGTAACCATACTCTTCAGTTTTAAGTTATTACCAATACTGGTTTAATTTATATCAAGATTGTGTTTTAAACATTCTTTTCAATAGCAAATATGAAATAAACAAATGCTTTCTTTTAATCCCTTTAAACACAGGAAGCAAATCACAGAAGGAGCTGGTGCTTGGGGGAGAGGCTTGTCTTTGGGGAGAATATGTGGATGCAACTAATCTTACACCAAGACTCTGGTACACCTCATCACTTATCTAGCTTGTTTCTTCTTTCATAAATTTAAGCATCTCATCTTTTTCTTTCTGCTTTAAAATGGAGATATGTGTGTATATACTTTCCTTGCGTCAGTGGATCGCAAATCTCTATTTTCCATTTATTTTTTCTCCTCTTCCTTATTAATCGGTGGGTTCTCAACTTACAACCATTTGTTTTCCAACCATTCAGTTTCAATGGCACTGAAAAAAGTAACTTAAAGCTGTTCTCACACTTACAATTGTAGCATCACCACAGACATGAGTTCGAAATTCAACTGCTTGGCAACCAACATATATTTATGATAGTAACAGAGTCTCTTTGTAATTCCAGGCCATGGGCAAGTGTTGGAGTTTGGAGCAGTGAAAATGTAACCAATGTTTCAAATGCTTATAAAAGACTTTTTCAAATATCATTATTACATGTGATCACCATTTGCAAGCTTCTAACAGGCAAAGTCAATAGGGGAAGCCAACTCAATGACTGTGTGACTCTTTTAACAACTGCAGTGATTCTCTTAGCCGTGGCCAAAAAAGGACATAAACCTTATTTGCCCTGTTTTGGAATGAATCTTAACTTCCAGTCTTGGATCCTCACAGTGCAGACAAAAAAGGTCATAACAATTGTCTTGCTTAGCAACATAAATTCTGGTCGTAAGTCGAGGATTACCTGTATTTGCCCTTACAGGAAGCACTAATAAGTTCAATATAAAAAACTGTCTTTACAGCTAGGAGACATTACAGAATCAGAGGCAAATCTGCCTGACTTCTTTTATACAAAAAGGCATACAGTTATGGCCAGTTTATGGATTACATGCTGAATCTAGTATTTTCCAGCATCATCCAGAACGTTCAGTCAGCTTCATGGTACCATTCTATCACTGGGGAACATTTAACTCCTATTTAAGTGTAAGGTTGTCTATGCTTGCTCCCTCGTAACAAAATATATACAGAATTTAAAACTTTTATTCTACCAATGCATACTTTCCTAATTTAAACCTGACTTGCATAAAAGAACTTGGGCATGTTTAAGACACATTTCCATTCGCACACAGAAATATTCGTGTTAGTCTGACTATATTCTGAAAGTGACATTGAACTTTCATTCAACTTTCACTGAACCCATAAACCAGAGTGACATTTTTTGTAATGCTGTATCTGAAATCTTGTAATTCAGTATGGCTAAGCAAAAGGTACATATTCCATTTTGAAAGCAAGTGAGTAAAAGCTTTTAAATGCTGCAGATACTGTCCTATTATTTTTAAATAAATACTAACCATTTGATTTTTTAAAAATATTTAAATAAAATTGCATTGGCCTTGTAATTCCAGGCCACGGGCAAGTGCTGTTGGTGAGAGACTTTGGAGCAGTGAAAATGTAACCAATATTTCAGATGCTTCTAAAAGACTTACTCAACATCGTTGTCGCATGCTTAGGTAAGATACAGATATTCTAAGATTTTATAGTTTAATAAAGAAGTAAAGTGCTAGCAAAGTTCCTTATAAATTTCTTGTATCTCCTTTGTTACTAAATGAGTATATTGTAGCAGTCCACGGAGCAAAAAGATAAGATTTTAGCTTAATGTAGGTAGCTTGAAGCTTGAAGGCTGGATATAGCTCTATAAAGCTACACAAGATTTGCAAGGATATAGAAATGTATAAATGCACATAAAGTACCTTTAATTATGTTACATTAAGTTAAATTTAATTCAGCCAAATTCAAGGTTTGCTATGGCCCCACACACATGCCTTTGGCTTAAATATCTTTTATATGCCATGTTCAAATGGATAGGTGTAACTTGATATTTACAATTTCCTGAGAAAACAATCTGTGGAGCTTCAAATGCATATTTGCATTCTTTACATTTGTACAGGAGTATAATTTGTACAAGAGTATAATTTGGTGCGGATAAACTTCACAACTTTACAACTGACACATATGTAAGATTAATATTCTCCCACTATATAGCAAAATGGCATAAGTGAGCTATCTTTCATCAAGCTTCTAACTTTTTTGTATTTTACAGCTATATTTTGTATTAATTGAGGTATGCAGGCAGACAGGATACAAACTGAATTATATTTTTCTGACCTTGCATTTTTTCTTAATGCTGGAAAAAAAAATATTTTATTTAAAAACCTGATTTTATCAGTTGAAAAAAATTGTTCAATATTTCATGGTTTTTAACTTTTAATTATGAACAGCTCAGAAGTATTTGTTATAAAACAATGCAAGCACACATATGCATTTTTAAACTTGTCCTTCCTCAGCTATTTGCCTTTAAAAAAAAACCCATAGCATTAGACCTTGCCATGAAATTGAAGTTATGTAAATGATGAGGGATTTTTTTAACATTAAAAAACAGATTTTAGTCTTGGGAACTATCTCTAATTGATTTCTTAGCTCTTTAAATTGTACAACATAAACTCTCCTTTTACAGCATTATTAGCTACAGGTTAATCCCTTTTTCTCTTCTCCATAGGCGTGGAATTGCAGCACAGCCTTTGTTTGTTGGATACTGCAACCATGACGTCCTCTGATCAGGGATCGTAGCAAAAGTGCCTGTTCTCCATTTTAATGTGAGACATATGTATACAGGAAAAGAGATATATACACAGCAGAACTCTACAAAACCTACTACACAACCACTTGGCCAGAAATATACTAGTGCATATTTTGTGTATAATAATGTAACAGTTCGGAAAAAGGCAGTTGTAGTTCTTCAGTGGAATAACTTGTAACAGTCACAAAACAGTCAATTTTTCTGAAGATGAATTATAATTTATACCTTATAGTTTCTATTGACATATAAACAGACGGCAGCAGCAATATGTACTTTTGATCACTGTAATTTCAGCATAAACTGCTTCCTAACAAAGGATTAAAACAAGTCCATAGTCCTTCATGACATCATGCCAAACCGGTCCTCTTATTAAGCAAAGCATTTTGCTCAGAAAGGCTCATTGGATGGTAGTTTGCCAATTCCAGAGTAAATGTAGCAGTCCCAGATGTCAAGGAACGTAAAACTGTTGAGTAGCCCTGGGGGGGGGAAATGTGTATCACAAAAGATTTTAAGATGAAGCTATTTCAAAGCAGAAAAATAAATTTTACATGCAATTGAAATACTTTTTAATTGATAGAAATGTTGTAATCCACTAACACAATGCAGTGTATTTTGTCTGCAATTTCAAGTTTAAATTTGTTTAATTGTGAGGCTGCAAAAATTTTCATCAACTGCTTCTGCAAGTGAAATTGATATGAAATGAAGTTGCTTTATATACCGAGAGGGTGTGATTTAACTATATTTTCTTGGAGAGTTTTTATCATACTCAATATTGTTAGCCCAGTAGAGAAAAGACGGTGCTGACTGAACTATCTGATACGATAGCATAGAATATGGGCCAGATGGTATAATGCTCTAGCACACAGATGTCAAACTCAGTGTCACATTGCCATCACGTGATGTATCGCAACTTTCCCCTTCACGGAGCTGGGGTGGGCGTAGCCTGCGTATGATGCATCCGGCCTGCAGGCTGCCAGTTTGACACCCCTGCTGTAGCATGTGACCTATACAGCCCAAGGAGGATGCCTGCCTAGATGAATTTAATCTGAGACAAATTGTTCTAGGTAAAGTTCTTCCATTTAAAAAAAAACCCTGCTGACATTTATCTTTCCACTCAAGAATCACTCGAAAGTAGAACTGCTCTTTTTAAGATTAAAATTTATGGTAGAGGAGCTTCCATAATGGGAAAGAGACCTTGAGGTCATCTACACAAGCACTACAAAGATGCTGCGAAGGGAATACCACTGCATCTCTGCCACTGTGCCATCCAGCCAAGGAAATTTGAAGCTGTGGTTGTTGCCAGAATCTTCTGGCAAGCCCTGTGCTACAAAGCCTACACCAGCTTTGAAGACAGGCACTGCCAAAAACAGTGAATGTCATCACAGATCAATATTGACAGATATTGTAACAATAACACTTCCAATTGTGCTAGACTTTGCACTTCTGGACTGGGTCTGCAGAACCCCTTCCACATTCACAGATAAACTGCACAACAGCAGGTATTCTTTGAACCCAAAATTCTATCTATGTTGTGTCATGTAGTGTTTCTGAGCAGCATACAAAGTTAAAAACATAAAAGAATCCAGCAAAATAACCAAAAACAATCATTAAAAACACGTTGGACAGATAAATGGGATTGGGAAAGCAGTTCCTGAAATAATCTGACCCCATGCTATGTAGGCCTTTATGAGTCATTACTAGCACTTTAAGCTGAACTCAGAAGCAAACTGGTAACCAATGCAATTCACGGAGCAGAGGTGTAATACATCCTAATCTAGTGTAAAAAGCTCCCTACACCACCCCATTTTGCACCAGCTGAAATTTCTGGATGCTCTTCAAGAACAGTCTCAGACACAACCTGTTACATTAATGCAGGAGGAGGTAATTGAGCATAGGGCCTTCTGGTCTAGGAATGGATGCAACTGGCACACAACCCAAAATTGTGCTAAGACCCATGACCACTATCTGCTCATGGAACAGCGGTCATGAGTCTAGAAAGACCCCCAGATGGCACACCAGGTCAGTCGGGCAGCGCCAGCCCATCTAGAACTAAAGTAGCCCCCAACCCAAAGCCTCTCAGTCTTGCCATGGTTGAGCTGAAGCCTCTCGTCCCCCATCCAAACCACCACAGCCTCCAGGCATCAACACACGTTGCCATCTATACAGGTAGTCCTCGACTTACAACAATTCATTTAGTGACAGTTCAAAGTTACATCACTGAAAAAAAGTGACTTATGACCATTTTTCACACTTACAATTGTTGTAGCATCCCCATGGTCACATGATTTACATTTGGATGCTTCATAACTGACTCACATTTATGACAGTTGCCATGTCCCAGAGTCATGCGATTGCCTTCTGGCAAGCAAAGTAAGTGGGGAAACCAGATTCACTTAACAACCCTGTTACTAATTGAACAACTACAGTGATGTGGCAAGAAAAGTCATAAAATGGAGCAAAACTCATTTAACAAATTTTTCGCTTAACATAAATTTTGGGCTCAATTGTTGCCGTAAGTTGAGAACTACCTGTACTCAATTTTTCAGGTTTGTTGTAAAATACTCCACAGTATCTAGAATACGCAACTTTAGTTTCCTGCCAGTTACATCACATACCATCATTTCTGCTAAGGGGACAGCTGCAATCACAACCTGGTTATCTAGGCGACCTTGAATGTCTTTTATGTTGCCTCTCCTCTGTGCAAGATCAGCAAGTACTACACCAACATAGTTTCCAGGCACAGTCACTTCCAAGTTCATGACAGGCTCCAGAAGTTGTTTATCGGCATTCTTCAAAGCCTAAGAAACAAAATTACAAGACAAATCTTCCATCCAAACTTCGAGCTGCTTAACACAGTATTAATTAATAATACTGTATAATGTAATTATGTAATATAATTAATAATACAGTATTAATACATCAGGAAAACCAGGCTGAAATGAAGGCTATACTTATTCTGTATGAATCCAAAAATCAGAAAATTTCATATAAACAAATTATGGACAATAACAGAAAAACATGATTAATGAAATGCCATTTTCCAAAACGTAAAGTATTCCCGATGCAGCTTACAAAATATTTTCATTTAAAACAGTAATTTAAGACAGCAAACATGCGTCTTCATCATCATCTCAGTCTCACCATTTCTGAATGTGAGAAAATAAATATTGTAAACAACTTTGTTATGATGCCAATTCAAAGAGAACTACAGAAGGTCAAAAAATTTACTACTTGGCCTGGATGAGGTTATTTGATTCATACCTTTTGCAGGCAACGAGAAGCACAAGCAGAAACCATGGTTGGTGATGTATCAGCATTTGTAGCTACTGCCCGGACAGTGATGGCCACATCTTGAACTGGATATCCCATAAGTGGTCCTACAAGATGAAGTATCAGCAACACATTAATTTTTTACATTAAATCAACCATGCAGATGACAGTTCAACCTGTTCAGAAGGCATCATCCTGCTTCTTTTCAAAGATATTTTGCAGACTGCAGATTAAACATCTCCAGCCCAGTCACTACAAATAAAAACAAACAGAGAAAAGCTGCAACTATTCTCTCTAGCAGTTTCATTCATTTGCATCTTCAATTAAAAAAAGGGAAAGGAGGACAGATGCTAATTTCTGCCTGACAGCCTTGCTCTTTTGTAGGCACTTAACAATAAAGTCTCTGTTTCTTCAAACAATTCCAATATAATACCTTCAAAACATTTTCTGAAATAATGCTTTACCTTGAAGGTATGAGGCTGAAATTCCATTTTCTATAGCTTCTCGAAGATGAGGGTGAAGTAAGTCATTGATACTTTCAGCATACTCAATGACTGGTGCTGTTGCTGACATCTCTCCCTCCCAGGGCTTAACTCCCAACTCAAGCGTCACTTGATGTCGCTTTTCTCCTATTGTCCTGTCCAGTGTATCTGTAACAAAATCAAGTAGCGTATCAAGCACAAAGTTCAAATCATCAAATTAGCACAGTATTAACTAGCCACCAGTTTTAAGTCCTTCATTTGCAGGTCTATGACATTTAATGTACCTGCAGCTTCAACTGAGTTTTGGATTGTTTCTCGATAAGCAACTTGAAGAGGTCCAAGGTAAGTCTCCAGTTTGTATTCACGTTTGATTCGGTCATGAATTATGTCAATGTGTAGTTCTCCCATGCCACAAAGAATTGTCTAGCAAAAATATTCATAAAAGTAGTATCATCAAAACATGGAGCATACTGTTCGTTTTTCAAAGTGATTTTAAAGACAGGTAGACACAGACAGCGAAATGCATTTGGCAGTGATTTTGAGCTAAATCAGGGGTTTCAAACTCAAGACCTGGGTGATTAGATCTGGCCCACGGGGCTGCCTTGGAAACAGCAAAGGACCGCCCCACGGTGCCTCTGCTAGTGAAAACAGAGTTCGGGAGGGCCTCCTGAGCTCTATTTTCAGTTGCAGGAGGCCGTTGCAGCCAAAAACGGAGCTCAAGAGCCTGTTTTCGCTGGCTGAGCTCTCGGGCCACCACAGGCGCCCCCAATAAGAGTGACATCGAGTTGACCACGCCCACCCCAGCCCCTTGAAATCAAACACAACCCTGATGTGGCCTTCAATAAAATCGAGTTTAACACCCCTAAGCTAAATGGCCTCTATCCATTATACAAAGATCCTTTTTTCATAGCAGATTTGCTGGGAATAAGTACAGCTGCAAAGGGAAGGCACACTGGGAACCTCCTTCTTCCAATTCAATTGCATATGCCAATATTGATGCTACTATAAACATGAACAATGAATTATAAATGTTAGAATGGGCAGGCAAACTCTGCAGCTAGAGATGAAACTTTTGCTCCTTCCAAAGGCTGCAGGAAATGCAAATGTTACATGGCAATGACACTACGAGCTCTAGGTCCCATTTTGGGATGGTGGTGGGTGGGGTATAAAACAGATACAGAAAAACAGCACAAAGTGATCTCATTGATTCATTCGTTCATTCATATTTCCACATTAGCCATCTCACTTAAGTGATTCTGGGCAGTTTACAATAAAAAGAAAGAAAAATGCTTTGTATTTCAGCAAAGCTTCCCAAAAGTTATTCTGTTGATTTCAGCAGTGTCATCTGAAAGGTAGAAGTATCATAAAAAAGGAGAGGGGGCCTACATGGGGCTCATCCTTCACTGCCTTAGAGCACAGCAGTAAATTTAATAATAATAGGCATTGTAAACCTTACCTGCCCAGTATTGGCATCAATCTTAACTTTCAGACTTGGATCCTCACGCTGCAGACAAATCAATGCTTGATCTAGATCTGGAGCAAATAATTGGTTAGAATAGGTACAGAGAACCTAACCGTGGTCCTCTTCTTCTGTACTACAGTTTCCCAAGGCCTCAGCAAGGATCACTGGTGAGGAATCCTGGCATGCAGTTGTACAGTACTGTAGTGAAACTGACTCTTGTCCTTTGGGGAGCATAATAGCAGCAAGAAGAGACAGCTCTCAAGAAAAGATGTGGTATTACCCATAAGTTATTCAACTCTTCCAAAATTAATGTAGCAGCATGCTAGACCAGAGTTTCCTAGCCAAACCAATAATTAATCATCTTAATTCTATTATTTTAAAATATTCTCATTTCCAAACTACAGACCAAAAGCTACATCGAAGGGAAGACAATGTTTCAAAATTTAAGAGATTGAAAATCAGGCCAGGGAGAAAAGGTTCCATTAGGCTTATATCTTCCGTTGTTTCCCTCTCTTCTCTTTTTAAAGACCATAAAGCAGTTCTGTCAATCATCAGTTATAAAACGGTGTCTAAGATTTTTTTTTCCTCCTTGCCCCCTTTCCTTCTTCATCAGTACAAAATAAGGGACTGTCACACTCCTGATCTTCAAAATCTCCTAGTTCCAAAAAGTCTTTTAACCAGCACAGACAGTTGCTGAGTTTGATCACCTCGGGTGTGCAATGCGAGTATAGTTACCTTTAGATATTTATCCTAAAAACTGAATTAATGACTTTATCTGCTAAGCTAGAGAACCATAACAGGATTGCATACCCTCTCAAATCATCTCACAACTGGAGACATGGTCTAGATAAGAATACTAGTTATCTGTAATATATTTTTGTGCCTACTAATATACAACAAATAATCCCATTTCTTTATAGCCATAGATCTATGCATAGATTACAAGCACAACTCTCCTGTTTCAGAAACTGAATTGCACCTGGTTGTTTGGCCATGGAAGGCGGCTCTATTGTACAAAAGAAGACTGGTTCTGGAACCTCAATGCCAGCTAATAGGAGGTTCTGGACTTCTTTAGCTTGACCACGTGCTGATTCCACATTTCTTCCAGCTCGACGAGCTGCAGCCACTGCAGACGCTTTTGAAGAAACAACGGTGTCGCCAGTGGCACTCTAATGCAAGCCAAATAACAATACATGGTGAATGGCCAGCACACAATTGGTTTCCATCATTAAAAAGCACTGAACGTTAATTGGCTATTGAACATTATTTTTTCCCAATTAAAGGACAAGCACATCCAATCCTTTGTTTTGCAATATCAGCAGCTATAATTATTATTTTTTGGACAATAAAAGCACTTTTTAAAAATGGAAGAAAATTTTTGTGAACATTTCCACATATTATTCCTCTCTAGAAAAATAAATTGAATATTATTCCATGTATGATTAGACATTTTCCATAGCCTCAAATAAATAAATAAATAAATAAATAAATAAATAAATAAATAAATAAATAAATAAATAAATAAATAAATAAATAAATAAATTAAAATAAAATAAAATAAAATAAAATAAAATAAAATATATATTTTATATATAATACACACACACCAAAATATTTGGCAGCTGCAGTCTCCATACATTTATTTGAAGGGCACCACATTCAGAAAATCTTGAATAGATCACTTTGCAAGTTTACTCATGAGAAAACTTAAATCAGCAAATTGGTCAGAAAGTCCAGTTGCTTCTTGAAAAAAAACACCTTTGAGACAATCATGACCTGGATGACTGAGAATCTCCACAGACATTTAAATCAGCAAAATGATTTTGATTCCATAAGCTAATCCTGATGCAGGTTTGGGGTTGTTTTTTTTACAAAATACAAAGTTTGAAAGATCACAGAAGGTTGTTTGGTTGTTGTTGTTTTTTACCTGTTTCAACCCCACAGTCAGAGCAATGTTGCCAGCGGTTAGTGAAGAGATTTCTATTTGCTGATCAGCGAAAGGCAGGAGTAAGCGACTCATTCTCTCTCTGCAACGGTTGACTCAGGTTAGGCTTCAGTCCCCTTTTAGAGATACCCTTTTATTTAAGCTCATTCGCCTTTTCTCACCACTAACCCATTTTTTTAAAAACTCACGTGCAATTTTTGTTAATGTTATAAACTGCGGATTGAGGCTTCATTGTGCCAGAGTAAATGCGCAGAAAAACCAAGGGCCCACGCTGTTTGTCATGAAGAACTTTAAATGCCAGAGCACATAGATCATCTTCATACCACGGCCTGAAAAAATCAATCAAAAAAATCAATAAATAAACCAGACAGCCCACTTATTCATTCTAGGAATCATGACATAAAAAAATATTTAGCATTTAGCAGCAGATTCATTCCCTGAAAGCATCATAATTACTGATAATTGAGGGGTTTCCGCTGCATTTGGAGACATATTATTTGCATTTTCTTAATCACGCTGAAATACTTTGTGGGGAAAAAAACCCTACAGACATGATTTATCTTTGAATAGCTCAGGCTTCCTGGAACCCTCGGCTGTGTGTGTCTCTTGCAGGATAACAGTACATTGTGTTTGTAGCATGCCTTCCATATTCCTGATTCTCCAAAATTCAGTTTACTTGCCCACCCTGTAAGATATTAAATTTTCTTTGCCATACAATTTTGCTTACTTTTGATCAAATGAAATGACATCTTCACTCCATACTCACAAGAAATCATAGCTGCGTTCATCTGGTGAAGGCAAGTACTTGGTGATCGCATCTAACAAGGGCTGAACACCCTTATTTTTCAATGCACTTCCACAAAAGACAGGCACTGCTTTATGAGACAGGGTTACTCTTCGTATTGCAGCCTGTAGCTGCAGAAAACAAGAAGACACAATTATTTTAAACAAATGCATACTTACAATTCAATACAATATGAAAAACATGTGGCTGGCTACATTGATTGCCTTGAAAAGTTAACAACAAATCAAAGTAGGTGGGCATCTGCTTATTCCACTTCTACATTAATTGGTTTTTGCTTCGCATTGTTTGTTATTTCAATTTATATCTATTATGTTCCTGGGCACTCAAAACAGCTTGTTATAATTATATGGTATTTATTAGAATCACTGTACAGTTCTTCTAGAACAGAGCTGTCAAACTTGTGGCCTGTGGGCCAGATGCGTCATGCGCTGGCCATACCTACCCCCGGTTTAGGAAGGGGGGAAAAGTTGCAATATGTCACGTGACAACGTGACACTGCAAGTTTGACACCCTTGTCGTAGACTAATTTCTTCTCAAGCTATCAGCTTGATAGTAGTATCAGCTGCTAGGAAATGAATGCCTCAGTTTGCTAGACACTGACACAACAGGAACAAAACTAGCAGCACAATTAGTCCTCTCTTCTCAGGTGGTTTACTTGTTATATAAGAAATGGAAACACTGATTTAAAAGTGACTCTAATCATTTTTAAACAAGTCAGCAACAAAATTACAAGTTGGCTTCTTTATTCAGTTATTCTGAACTAACTTTTGTGGAAAGTGACACTAAACTCACAATTATCCTCTTCCATATTAAGACATATGAGGTAATTGCATCTCTCCTTCCCAATCTCCCACTTGTGCATGAAGAAGCAAACCATCGAGCACTTCATGAAATGTGAAAAATATTCCAGGAGGATAACAGGAAATAATTTTACAATGAAGGCCACCACAAAATGAGTCAAGTTCAAAAAAAGACCCTTTTTTATAAATTCAGCGAGAAATACTTTATACCTAATGTCACACACGCTTTAGACCAGGACTGTCAAACTCACGTGCGTCACCTGCTGGTCACACCAACGTCTGGTTTAGTAAAGGGGAAAAAAGTCCTGATACGTCACATGACACCATTGTGATGCCGTGAGTTTGACACCCCTGCTTTAGACTATTATGCTTGTAACTTGCTCCTTTAAGGATGCTCACATACCTTAAAATAACAAACTTTGTACCACTACTCTAGAAAGTCTAACCAGCTCCCAAACCACTTGCAAATCTCTCCTGTTCAAACGACATGGGATCTTTGACATATTGCAAATGCAAGCTTTCTTGAACCATTTTGTGTTGTTTGAATTTAATTTTTTAACATTTAAGACTGAAATATTGATAACAATTGGTCAATGTGAAAGGTGAGTAGGTAGTATGCTTTACCTTTTATAATAATTCTAAAATATTTGTTACATTTAATATACCAGCTAGTTTAAAATAGCTTAATACCCACTTCAGGTGATGTGATCCAGAGAAGTGGCTTAAGCATTTAATTGACACAGAAAATCCAACTTAGATTTCCTTTTGCCATAGCATATTCTGCAATCCAATCTGATTCAATTCCCTATTATTTCTCACTAATCATTATGGTTACCTCAAACTTGAGCAATATTATGCAAAGAAAGTATTTTATTTTAATCTATGACCAACTCTATTGGAAAAAAGGCCAGTGGCTTCTTTTTTCAACACAAGTATATTTTCATATATAAAATCCAGTTTACATGATGAATGAATCAAGGCACAGACCTCATCAGCTGGTAATGAATCAAAATTCTCACTGAATTCTCCAAGGACTAATTCAGCAAATTCGTCATCCAGGTCTGCAACCTTTAAAAGATAATGCATTTCCAAATGGTTAACATTTCACATTATTTATGTTAGGTCTACTTGCTTCTTAATGAAATAAAGATATAAAGGTCATGTAATTAATTTAACAATATGAAAATATGAATTCCCATAATTGCTAGCCTAAAAGTATCTTCCTTATTTAAACTTATGCAATTACAAATCTCTTACACCAGAGGTCAGCACCAATGCACCTAAAGAGACATGGGGATCTATTGTGCCTCAAAGGCGCCCATGGCAGCAAAAATGGATTCAATTAAAATAAATAAAGTGACCAAAACAATAATATATCTCAGGATAAGTTTCACAAGGAGCCAGGGGGCAATTTTTTATTGGAGACATCACTGAACAGCATCACTGTCTTAGTCTGATGTGGGCTAAAAAGGATGTGAACAAAAAAGGTGGGATTCATTGTGTCTGCTCCGAAAATGGTACCTCCTTTCAGGACAAAGCCATGCAGTCTGGGGATGTCAGGGGTTCGAGCAGTCTGCTCTTCTTCCCCAACACAATCTCCAGAGTTTCCAGAAGATTTGCAGAAGGTGAGTGGTGATGAGGGGGCAAAGTGGAGGATGTAGGGTCCAATGGGGTAGGAAACATCCCCAACGCCTCCAGAGACCCAGCGGGGTGGGAGATCAGGCCAAAGGCCTGTGAGGACCCAGTAGGGTAGGAAAGAGTCCAAGGCCTGCAAGGACCCTAAGGGGTGGGAAGCCTCTGGAGGCGAAGATGACTTGGGATGCCCAGGGCAGAAGGCCCAAGTTTGCACTAGGCTTCTCAGGGCCTCCCCGACCCCTGATGCACCCCATGCTCCACTTCATGACCACATCTGGCAGGGCAGGGATGGGGATTGTTAAGCAAGGCAATCACATGGCTGCCTTGCTTAACCACCATCACAACTTGCAACCATAATGGGCAGGCAGATTACAGTTATGTCAAGGACTGCTAAAGCAGCAAACCAAAGCTAATGTTTACGTTGGATAATAATTGAAACATGTATATTATTGTGCATTATATTATAAGCAACTGTCAGTGATGTCGGGCAACTCACAATAATCAATTTAATTCAAATAAGTGGAGAGTCAATATGGTACAAGAATTAATACTGGACTAGAGGGATTGGGATTGAAATCTCTTCAATCATTAAATGTAGCATTCATCCAGTTGAACAAGGATGAAAAGGATGATATCCTGTTATGCCATTCAGAGAAACGTGTGCCAATTCAATGTTAATTTGCATCAAAGGCATTGCAAATGCTTACCACCATCACAGGAACAATTAAGAATTTAACAATACACATCCCAGAACTCTCTAATCACAAATGAGAACACATCACTATTTTCATTACTTGATTGCAGCAAATATATGTAATTCTCAATGTACTGCTTATCAATTCATGGGAGAACTGTAAGGGTAATGATGATTTAATAGATGACCAGCTGCTGTAGTGCTGTAATACTGTAATGATGATGCAATGGTAGGAATGAGTCAGCAGGATTATTTGACTATTACCACTTTAAGAGTCTATATTATAAGAGGCCCTATTAGGGCGTATCTCTCTCAGTGTGCGCTTCTGTGCTGTAAACTGCTAATTGTTTGACCTTTGCCTAGTACGTGTATTATTTTGTAGAGATAAACCACTATTTATTATGTCTCTGTTTGATGTTATTGCTCCTGGGTTGTCTCACATAGTCACACTGTGCGCACTCTGACACAACTACCCATATTTATTTTCTCAAGCAGCTGTACATCACACTGTATAGCAGGCTCAATTAAACTTAGCCCATCCTCTCTGGCTTGCATTTCATTATTTCCAGGTCAGCTTTTTCTGATTTATTTATTCTCCAAATGTGTGCACCAATTTCCCAAATTCTATAATCAGCAAGGCTTTTGCTGAGAATTCTGGGAGCTAAAGTCCACACATTTGAAGGGTATCCAGTACTTTTAAATTAAATTCTCATGTGTTTTATGTATTTACTTTAGAACTTTACTTGTTCTATTAAGGTATGTCTTGCATCATTGGCATTTCTTAATAAGTTAAGATCGCCAGCTTCTTCCAAAGATTTCTGCTTAAAAGTCTTTCCATCATCCAATCCAGTGACAGCATTCCAGATAACTTGGTCCTTGGTCACCACATCAATGATTCCTCTAAAAGACTTTGCTTCTCCAATTGGCAACTATACAAAAAATATATTAAAAATTGCCAGTGTCAGTAAAGTAAGGCACAGTAGCACCAAAGTAACACTAAATATTATTTATTAAGTATCTGAAGTCAACAGACAAACATACCCTATGAAAAAGAACACAATTAGGCCTCCACATTACTCCATCAATTAAATTTTTAAAGAGGTATATGGTTCTCTGCAGAAACATCATTCCCAAAGGCAGGCACAGCAACAGAGAAGGTATGCTTCCTGACTCTATAGATGGCATTGTTTAACTGAAGGGACCTAAAACACATCAATTGCCTGATCTTAACAGACGGGCAGAAACCATAGAAGACAAGCGCTCCCTCAAATACAGAGGTATGTCCACACAATCATGCCACTACATTCTGGACCAATGGTAGCTTCCAAATAGGTTTTAAGGGCATCTCCATGAAAACAGAACTCTGGGGTGAATAGACCTTGATTGTCTGAAGTGACTGTCAATCCAGGGGGGCAGACACAATTCTTTGAGCAGGAGCTGTCAGTCCAAGACAATCCCCAAATTGCATATCAATTCTAAATGGGAAAGAACAACTCCATCCAGATGTGGAATTCCCACATCTAAAGGACCCAAAAACCCAGACATTCTATCTTGGCAGAAACCCATGAAGACCCAGAGAATCTCCAGACATTTGGACAGTATATTGATGGCATAATTCAGTTAGCACAGTGTTGAGATGTACAATTGGGTATCATCCCACAAACTTTATAATTCAGCAGTATGCAAACTATAAAGCAATAATTGGTACAACTGGGATTGGCAACTCACTTAAGCGAAGTGGTCGCTAAATGAAGCCATGACAGTACTTATGATTTTATTCAGCTTTCCTTTGCTTTACCAATCTCCAAAGGTCATAAACATTAGGATCAGTCACAAAGTTACTTTTCCATCATTGTGTAACTGCGAATAGTCATTAAACAAGGCAGTTGCTAAATTAGGACTACCTATATATATAATTAATAAATATTAATCATTTTCTAAAATTACCTGTAGAAGTAAAGGCTTCACTTTCAACTTCTGCTTGATACTCTCAACTGAATGGATGAAACTAAAGACAAAATATTACTGTTTTAGAGAGAACAGTTACATTTGTTTAACCATTAAATTATTCTCTTCTCTAAGCTTCCAAAGTAATACAACAGCTACAAAAATAAGAAGCTGTTATTTGATGATAATGCTTGCACAAGATTTTCCCCAAAGGTGCTTTTTCCAGAAGACATTTGGAATTTCATGTTTTTCCCTTTGAAAATATTTCGCTTCTCATCAAGAAGCTTCTTTAATTCAGTCCAGTTCGAAAGTGAAATATTTTCAAAGGGAAAAACAAGAAATTCCAATTGTCTGTTGGAAAAAGTAGCTTTGGGGAAAATCTTGTGTAAACATTACGGCCAAATAATATTTTCTTATTTTGGATTTTCTTACTTTGTTGTAATACTTTAGAAGTTTGGAGGAGAAAATCCAGTTACCTTTTGGAAAAAGCACCTTTGAGACAATCATGACCTGGATGATTGACAGTTATATAGACAAGATTTGAAATTATTTATTCACCAGTTAGCTTTGCCCACTGATCTGTCATTTTTAAAAATTAACTATAAGAAACAAATGAACCTTTACAGTATGAAATATTACGTTTAATGAAAACCACGCTAATGCCATTTCTGGCTCTTTCAATACCTAGGTCTATCAGAATGTATACAGATGATAACCCTACAGAAGATAATTCATCTAAGCCAGGGGTGTCAAACTCAGAGTGTCACGGAGGCATCACGTGACGTATCGTGACTTTTTTCCTTCACTAAACCAGGCATGGGCATGGCCAGAGCATGACACATCCAGCCCACGGGCCATGAGTTTGGCAACCCTGGTCTCGGCAAAAAGTAATTGAGTAGGCTTGAGTAAGCATCTTTGATTGGTGGGACCTGGATGACATATTTGTTGTTTATATGCGTATATACAAACATTTGTATATATATATACACACACACACCCCCTCAAAGATGGATGCCTTTAACCAAGCAATGCAACAGCTATAGCAAATTGATCAGCAATAGAGTATTATATATACTGTATTTTTCAGTGTATAAGATGCTCCGAAGTATAAGACGCACCTAGCTTTGGGGGAGGAAAACAAGGGGGGGGGGGGGAAATCTGCCCAGCAAT
>JANHFL010007910.1:76295-104198 GCA_032468155.1 Oxyrhabdium leporinum
GCGGGGCTTCGGTAATATTCGCTGTATAAGACGCACAGACATTTCCACCCACTTTTGGGGGTTGAAAAAGTGCGTCTTATACTCCAAAAAATACGGTATATTTTCTCTGGAGAGAAAATCTATGTTGAGTGAAACATACCAAGTCAGATTCATTATATATTAGTAGATCATAACTGCACTTTCTAAGGTTGAGGGTTTCCAATAATTTTTATCAAAAGATATATCAAATGGTAAAATTACACTGCCTGATTCAACAAGCAGGATAATTTTTCATATCTCATGCAATCACACAAGTACAAAATTGTAACTTCAAATAGCAATAGCACTTAAATTTATATACTGCTCCATAATGCTTTAGTGCACTCTCTGAGCTGTTTACAATATCAGCATATTGTAACAATATGGCTGTGGGCAGAGTTACCCTGAAATACTGCATTCTAACCACTGCACCACCAAGGTTAGTTACTGATTATAAGACTGATTAGTTACTAAGTTATAAAACTTAGAAATAGCCTATCACTTCACATTGTTGTAGTTTTTCTTTGTTTCTCTGCCCTGAAAAATAATAGTTATTTTGGTACCTTGCTCCATTTTTGTCCATCTTGTTTAAAAAGCAAATTCTGGGTATACGATGTTTGTCTGCTTGCCTCCAGACTGTCAGAGACTGTGCCTAAGCAAAAATGTACAGCATTAATCATTTCTGTTCAGTGGCAGTTTTTTGTCCCTTACAAACATGTAAATATTTATTTCCATGATGTACAAAGGGGGAAAAAACCTATTGCTACCCATGCAATTTGGAATAAGATGAATTTAATAGAAAACCTAGGGGTTAACATAAGGAAGGCAGGAAATATAGACTGCAGCAGACAAGTAGATGCAAAGCATTCAAAATGAATAACTGCAAAGTTAAAGAATCCCAACTTTGAGAAAAGGCTGAAAAAATTGATTTTCTTTTAAAAGGAAACAGGCAATACCATGCAAAACCTAAGCATAAATGAGATGGAAAGAAGGAATATTTTCCATTACATTAGAAGTTAAGTTAGCAAAGATAAATTGTAATAAATCACTTCATTGATAATGCACGATTTTCTAGTCATTTTTTTTAAAAAGCCATGCCTTATCAATAGCACTGCTTATCTAAATACAACATTCAGAGGTGTAGTTTCCAAATACTGTGGAAAGACACAAAGATAAATTGTGTCCTTCTGGCAAATTCCAAGAGGAGTCTTAATATTGTAACTATTACTGGGCTTAAAAGGCTGTGATTTAACCCAGGAAAACGTTTCTTCTGCTGTCACATAGATAATGCCCTTAGATCTGAGTATAAATAACCCATTCTGTGGGGCTTACAGCACAATGGTCTGCAAAAATTGGAACTGCTTCGGCATGCTGATTATGCCTCATAACAGTTCCTAAAAGATACTGTTCTGCACAGGGAAAAGCTAAGTAGGTACTTGTTGAGGGAAGTGGGTGATGTGTAAGTTGTTTCACCTAACAGTCTACAGCTACATGGTCTTTGTGTATGTCTACATGTGCATCACCTCCCCCTCCCAAAAAAAGAAAAAGAAAAACCCAGGCTGAACACCTGTTTTGAACTGGAGAGAAAAAGTTAAAAGTAGCATGAGTTTGTCCTTGTGAAAGCTGAATCTCTTCGTAGAAAGGGAATACTTAGGATACTTGAAATTCCAGAGGCCTGGCCACACTGTGCTTCTTGTTTTTAATATATTTTTATTAAATTTCAAAACATGAATAAAAAGTAAACAAGCAAAAAGAAGGCTTGAAAAGAAAAAAAAAGTCTAACTGAAAGCAAGATGCAGTTGTAATAAGAAAGAGCAAAGGAAAAGTAAAGACAGAACGGCCTCACTTTCTTCAGTAAATATAAAAATACATGTAACTCTTATTTTAAACTTAGCAATAAACTACATTATTCCTATAATCACATATAATTCTAATCATAAAATCCCAAAATCAAGATTTCACCTTCCAGTTTCTCTCAAAAAGTCCAAAAGTGGCTTCCAAGCAGAAAATTGGTTAAAGTCTTTTCTTTAATCAAAGCTGTCGATTTCACCATTTCTGCCAATTATATATATACTGCACTTCTTCCAACCCTTGAACTATATTCCCCCCCCCCTTTTTTATGTGAATTTTTGGATACAGGCTCTACCCACACCATGTATCCAGCCATTAGGATGTGTTACTCCCCATATTTGTGCATATGATACTTAGGATGACCGTGGGAGGAATCAGGTAGGAACCAAAGGCCCAGTAAACCAAATTGTTTATATTCACTGACCATACATCAAGAGATAGTATAGCTGCCATGCTGACCTGGAAATGGATAAATAATGCTGTCTAGATGGGTTTATCAAGAAACAATTCATTATGCTATAGTTTACATTGTGATTACCTTTTTCTTTGTCTTGTCTTGAAATGTAATAGACTAAGGGTAAATAACTTGCTCAGGGCTTCTAAGCTATGTTCCAATGCTTTGCTAGAAGTTCAGTATACATTGTTTATTGTTTACAGGCTTAATAACTTTATGTTATATCTTCAAAGTGATTTGATTATTTTAAGTAAGCCAGATTTCGGCCACAACATTTTTCCCTCCAACATATATCTTGCAAAGCCATTTGCTAGTGGGAGTAAGTCTTAAGTTCTCGTCCTTAAGCATACCCAAGACATGAAGCAAATCCACCAAAGAGTCATTTTTACCTCCACACCAGCGGAAGCATCAAAAACAGCCACTGCCCCATCCAACACTCGCAAGGAACGTTCCACCTCCACAGTAAAGTCCACATGACCTAAAGTTTAGTCCACACAGGAAGGTAAAGTGTTTTCTTTTGTAATATTTTGTTTTGTAATATTATCTTTTATTACTGTAAAACTATTTAATAAAAAGGTATGTTTTTTTTTTTAAAAAGCACATTATGTAAGGATGCACATAGCCCTTGGGAGTGGCCAGGCCAAAAAAATGGCGTGCTGAATTGACTGTCCTCCTCCTGAAGAATCATCAATCTGGAATCACTTTGGCATGACACTTTCTGTGAGCCTAATGCCAAACTGACATTCCTCTAAAAAGAGAGGAATGAGGAACACACTGCAGCTGAGAAAGTGACCAATTTCAGGAATTGGGTGGTTGAAATCTCTCTGAAGTCAAAGAGAAATTGTCAAATCATCCTTATGTGCTCCATGTAACTGCTTTTTTGGGGGCGGGAAAGCAAGAATTGTTTTTGCAGTGGAATTGAATTTTGATTATTTGAAGACAGGGAATGGGGGGTTGTTTAAAGAGAAAACATGGCTCTGGACTAGATATATAATATGCAATGCTTATGCTGTTATTTCTAATAAGTCGTACTGCACTTTTGCTGTTTAATAATGAGGTTTTAAAGATAGATTTATAGAAACTGGGGAAAATATGGAATGAAGAAATGGTTTTATTTTAAGAAATAGTGATAAATTCTTAATGTTGATTATACTTTCTGGCAATGAAGGAGGTAGAGGTTTTTTATTTTTCTATCTTTTTCTTTTCTTCCTTTTTTCCTTTTCAGCCCCTTTTACTTTTTTAATGTAGCTCTTTTTTGTAGCTGTATAAATTTTACTTGCATAATAAAACCCCCAATAAAATAATTGAAAAAAATGAAATCATTTGCCATTGTTTTCTTAAGCTTGTCATGTTCTTAACATTAAGAAGACACGGTACCTGGTGTATCTATCAGGTTGATTCGATGGCCTTTCCAGTCAAACGTGACAGCAGCAGATTGAATGGTAATGCCACGTTCCCTTTCCTGTGCCATAAAATCTGTTACTGTATCCCCATCATCAACATCTGTTTAACATAAAGAGCATATTTTTAATCAATAGCTTGAGCTCTTGGTAATATAATAAATGTTACAGAATATAATACCTGGTGATCCACTTTATTAGTTGGAAAGGAAACCTACAATATGGTTTTGATTTACAAAACAATGACATCAGCCTCACCACTAGCTATCTCTTGGACTAGTGCAAGAAATGTAGGGTGATCAGTTACCCAACTATAAATAAATATTGAAAGGTCCTTTTTAATTGCTATGGGGTGGAGTGGGGGGAGGAACGAAAAAAGTCATTAAAGCTGCAATGTTTGCCAATATCTCATATTTTAAAAGCATGAAGATTACAAGGTAAAAAAAAGCAACACAGAGGGGAAGAAGACAGGGAAAGAAGACAGAAAAGCCAAATTAAATTTTCATTTTCATTTGCAAGAAACAAACAAAAATGAGTTCACAGATCATGCTAATTCATAATGATGTTTGCTCAGCTCAGATACTGGTCTTAGCAAATGACCAAGAAACAGTTTTGCATTCCAGCTTTCTCTGTCTCAGCCTATGAAAAGAACTTTGTAAGTTCACAGAAATAGTACTTTGTCTTGGTGTTGATAGCTGCCTCCCCTATTTAAAAAAAAAAAAATCACCTCTAAGGTACAGGAAGGGGGAGCTGGCCAGCTGAACTCTTGAAAGGATAGCAAAGATGGCAATAAATTAAATGCAATTATATCTAGTTTACCTGAGATGTAGGATTTTGTTGAAAATGCTTAAAGAGAAAGTTTAAATGTGAAGAAAATAAAATAGTTTTTAACTGATACGAAAAATAATTATTGCACTTAATTTTTTTCTTATCTCTCACACCACTAACCTCCAAGGGTTCTTGTGTAACCAGAATAATAGAGCATTCTCTCTGTAGTTGTTGTTTTTCCTGCATCTATGTGGGCCATTATACCTATGTTACGGATCCTGAAGAAAAAGACAAAGTTTTTTTCATTTAGCATAACATTATTACAATTTTACACACATATACAAAGAAATTACATATACAAAGAAATATACAAAGAAACTTTTCATCACAATCTAAGTGCATCTCACTATTCACAATTCTTACAGGGAAATAAAATAAGTAGAGAATAAAATAGCAATTAAACCCATTTTAGTTATAGCATAGCATGTTGAAATATTATGTCATGAACTGTATAAGAATTTTGGCTGGGATCCAGGAGAAGAGTCTTTTCTGTTGTGGCCCTCACCCTCTGGGATATTCTCCCTCTGGATACAAGATCCACTACTACACTCCTAGCTTCTGGAACAGGCTAAAAATCTGGCTTTGCTGCTTGGCTTGAGGACGCCAACAAAGGCCTGGAGCCTCAAGAGAGGCCTATTATGTCAGGGATGACTGACTGGGTAGAAAAGATCTCCACTCCCAGACCACCCATCATCTTGGATTTACCTTTTCTATTTAATCTAATTTTTCTAATTGTTTTCTAGCCATTTTTTACCTTTTATTATATTGTAGGCCGCCCAGAGTTGCTGTAGCAGTGATTGGGCAGCATAGAAATCTAATTAACAAATAAATAAATAAATGTATAAGTGAATGATGGAAATAATTTGTGAAACATGAAATATTCTTGATGAAAGCATCCTCTCTCCCCTCTTTTAAAATGCAAGCGTTTATATTTTTTAAAAATCAACAAGTTAAAACCATTGTACAAGGTTTATTCCTTGATAAGCAACTTAACTCCTATCCAAGATCTTCAAAGTTGAATTGTCTATTTAATGTCAATATTAAAACTGAAATGAAAGGCTTTACATATATAAAATCTGATAAATGAACAAAGAGAACGTTTGGGTTAAAAATGGAAGAATAAATTAAAACAGTATTTTTGTTAGTGGTTACTATGACTTGTCCAATTTAAAAGGTATGAATGATATTTTCTACAAACCCATAGAAGACCTTGCAAAGAAACAGAAAATGGTGAGGAACCTTAACTAATTGTTAATTAAATAAAATCAACAGGCATCTGGTGGAAGACAAACTCTACCAAATTTTTCTTTCAGGAAATTGTTGGCTTTACCATAAATCATTTTGCATGGCGATACTCACTTTCAGAAGGGGAGGATAGCACAAATGATCAGCTATCCCTGATTTGATAGTGACTAATGAGGACTAATTTGGGGGAGGTGCTACTATATATTCCCCCTATACTCCATAAAGTAGATAAAGGAAAGTCCAAAGAATCAGTTTATCATTTTTTAAAATTGCCTTTAAAGATTTCTTGACATTAAAAAAAAATCTAATGTAACTTAAACATTTGTTGCCAGTGAGTTTTCCAGTCATATAACCAAGATAGTCTTGCTAGATTTTACATACTATATAAAAAAAACCTTATTACTTACTTAGATACTGCTGGAGTTAAAACAGAACGCAAAGATTTTACCTCACCTGTGAAATAGAAAAATTGTTTACATTTGTAACTATCTTAATAAATAGAAAGCATCATGTTTACAGTACATGCAGGTTCCAACCAGAGATATTTTGCTATTGGAAGAAGTTCCTCATTTTCCATTTCAAAAAAAATAAATAACAGTCTATTCTAAAAAATGCTATTTAACCTGGAATGTGGGAAAGAATGTCTAAATTCATTTTATTACAAAAATTATCAGCAATTGGACTTGATAATCCACTTACTTATTTAGCAAAATAGTCATAGTACAAATTCACTACATGCATAACTGGGGCTCACAGAGGATTTATTCCCTATGACCAGTGCATGTGTAAGATGTATTGTGCAGCATGCATTCTGGATAAAAAAGTATTTTTACAGGATCATGTTAAATATTTTTTTAAAATATTTCACAGAATATCAGGAATTAACCTAAAAAATTAGGAACTTTTTATCTTCTTTTGACTGCAAAATTTCAGTGTTAAAGAAAGCACTAACCATATGTCTGAGTGAAATGGAGGCAATATTCAAACTGGTACTACTATTTCTTTATCTTTATAGCAGTGTACTAAAGAGTCAAAAGCAATATAGAGTTAGAATTACCTTTGTCAAGAAATTACCTGCTGGATGACTGTAATTTCTTTGAAGATTCAAAAGGTCTTCGAAGCATTTTATAGTGATAATTCTTGCTTTTCCGCAACGTGCACACTTTGAAAACAAAATACCCATCAAAACAGTCATTACTTTGAAATCTTTTTCAGCATATAGAGCATGTCACGAAAGAGAACGCTAATTTATTCTAGATTATATGGTGGGTCTTTTGTGATACATTACTGCACACACATACCCCGCAGTATCATGAACCCCTATTTTATCCATGCGATATGAATTAATATTGTTTCAATTTCATTTTCATAAGCATTTTGAAAAACCACGCCGTATAAACGTACCCCTTGCAGCGGGGGCAAGATCATTTTTCTTGCACTGCGTAGCATATTCACCGACCAGCCTAACCATGTAAATCGCTGCTACCCAAAAAAGGCTTAGAGTGTCGATAGAAAGCACTTCACGCTATGGAAAGCGATGCGCCAAACAAACCATACGACAACGGCACGACAGTCGCTCGTAACCAGATACCCTTTGAGAACTAGAGGAGCTCCGCCTGAGGAGCTTCCGCTTTACTCCCCACGTGGAAGGCAGCACTTCCTTCGCAGGGTGCCTGCTTCTCTTCTTCCCCCTCCCTCCAGGCGTTCCGGGAAGCATCCAAAGAAAACCCCGCAACGGTTTAGTTTTGCTTCCCCCCCCCCTTTCCCTCAGCCGTTCACCTTTCAGTTTCAGACGGTCCGGAGCGGCGGGAGAGAAGTGAAGTAGCCAAACAACATCGGGGCTCCTTCTCTAGTCGGCGGAACGGGGCGAAAGGGGAACTGGGTATCAACCCGGACTTGTTTGACTGACGCTCTTCCTTTTTTCTTTCTGGATCGAAAGCAGGGTGGTTCTCTGCCGGCGTCTGCTTGGGCTTGGAGCACCGAGCTACAATGGTGAGTGGAGGTGATTGACTGACCGCGGGCTTTTTGAAGGGAATGGGACGAGGGGAGGCTTTGGAGGGACCAGGGAGCTGCCTTGGGGAGGACCAAGAGAAAGAGGAGAAGCCGGTCCTCTGGAGTCCCCGTTTATTATTCGTCGTTTATAATCCGGGCTGGTGGTAGCTCAGACTTCAGTCTCACCACGCGCATCGCTGAGGCTGCAGCTGATCTCTGTTGATCTCAGATGGATTTGCATCTAGGTAGTCTTGCATTCCTTATTGCATTGTAGTTCGGTGTTACATCAGCAAACGTCATTCTGCATTGCACTGTAGTTTACTGTTACAACAACCAACGTCATTTTACGGCACGAGTTGCTTGCTTACTGTCTGGCTACTGTCAAAAGCAGAAAGACATTAACGCGGAACTAGGCAGTCAGTGACTTTTTAAGCTGTTGATGAGCTACCATTTCCAGCAACGCCAGCTGCCAGAAATGGGGTACGGTGAAGGATAACGGGAGGTATTCAGTAGATTGCAGATTCCTACATTTTTTACTAGAAATATCTATTCTTTCTTTCTCTCCTGGACTGTCTTTCATATTTCTGCAGAAATTGCATGCTTTTATGAATTAAAGTTCGTGTTATTAATTGCATAATGCATTACAAAATGGAAAAATATATGAGATACTAGATGCAAAATGATGCCGTAGTCAGATTTGTTAAGAATCTTCAACTGAATACAGGCAGCTGCTATTAGTAAGCTAATTAACACTTGCAACAGCATAAACTATTTTTCACGTATCCAGTGATAGAAATTGATTATTTGACAAATTTTTAATCAAATGTTTCATGCTAGAGTTTCACATTGAAGTATTTTTGCGCCTGTTTGCTTAAAATAGCAAGAGTGAAAACTGAAAATAAAATGGATTCTGTGTGTATTTTAAAGTGGCTTTTTAAAATAGATTTAAATTTGTTACTTAGTGGAAGATTCATGTGTAATATGCATGGCAATATGTTTAGTTTCAGATAGTACTCTGCTGATAACATCACAAAAATTATTTTTATGTAAATACAGACACTGAAAAAGTGATGAGTATAATTTTAACAGTTTAATTTCTAAACTTTTCTCTAATTCACAGCCACAAAACGAATATATAGAGTTACATCGGAAGCGATATGGCTACCGCTTGGATTACCATGAGAAGAAAAGGAAGAAAGAAGGACGTGAGGCTCATGAGCGTTCAAAGAAAGCCAAGAAAATGATAGGATTAAAAGCTAAACTCTATCATAAACAGCGCCATGCAGAGAAAATACAGATGAAAAAGACGTGAGACAACTTTTATGATAAACTTAAGGATTTTGATATAATATTGTACTGCTGCGATCAAGATTTATTAGAATGTATGCTGATGATTTTTGTGCATATCCATTGCTCAGACATTAGATACAATGACATTAATATAGTTTGCTTAAGGCACTTATTTAGGAAATGTGCTTCATGTTACAGTTGGCATTAATGTTGTATATTTTGCCTATAAGTAATATGATTCCATATTATATTGTATCTATTGTAAAAGCTTTGGAAGCAATTTAAAATTTCTATTACTAAAACTATGTTCATTTGGCAATGTTGCTGATTTAATGCTGGATTAATTTTGAAAAAATATGAAAAGCACCTTGTATCTATTTCTCTAGTATTAAAATGCACGAAAAGAGAAACACCAAGCAGAAGAATGAAGACAAGACCCCAGAAGGTGCTGTACCAGCATACCTGCTGGATAGAGAAAGCCAGTCTCGAGCAAAAGTTCTTTCCAACATGATCAAACAAAAACGAAAAGAAAAAGCTGTAAGTCATGCATATGCTTAAATTAATATAATTTGGCAGAATATTTACTGTTGTTTTAAAATACTGATTTGCAAAATAATGGCTCTAGTATCCATTCTAGTTTGCACATATGATGGGGAGTTACTGGATTTGTCCAAAAATATAAATAAATGGTTTAATTTGCTTAGTACTCTTAAATCTCCAACTTTAAAATATGAGTATACCTTTTTAAAACACCTGATTACTTATAGAAAGCAAAATTAAATTGATGTACAGGAAATGGCTAGAAAACAAGGAATTAGCCTTTGCTGGCAAGAAATACTTATGTATTTTCTGTATTTTTCTTCTTTGTGGGAAGATATAGCCATTTCTGGCTTTTTCAAAAGTGCAGTACAATATTTAATATACATTCCTATTGCTCCACTCTCCAGTATAAATGATATGAGCTTTACGTCATGCTATTGGAAGATTTCCTCTGCCTGTTGCAAAGCTTATTTGAACATAATTTTCCAGTCCACTAACGTTCTCTTGATAGGAAGAACAAATAAGAGTTGTCTATGCAATCAAACCACACTTTACAGATTTCCCACACAGATAAAATCCAACTTGAGTAATAGTAGATTATTAATTGATGATCCTTTCAAAAAAAATAAAGTACAAGTTCTAATTCCAAGGTAAAATAGATAAACGAAAATAATAAAATATGTGGTAAATGCAATGATTCAGATAAATACATCACCCTTTCATGATACCCCAATCTGTTCAATATATGGTTCTCAGCTGGATTACTTTGACTGTAAGCTTAGTATTTCTGCTCGCAGTGTATATGTTACAGCCCAGAAGCAAATAGGACAATCTGCGATTCAAGTCCCAGTGGGCTGTTCTTTCAAATAGGACTGTTAAATATTTAAACCTGAAAGGGACATAGAGTTTATAATCAAACAAACCGTTAGCAATAACCTCAATGTTTGGGACACTGTCTACATTTCTTCTATGGCTTGTGATGCAGATACAATTCTATTATTGTGTCAGACAAACTAGTATATTACAAAATTATTGAAGCAATGTGTGCCCATATGTCCTTTCCCATCTTTTGTTCCTTAACATTACAAATTATTTATTTTTAGGGAAAATGGGAGGTTCCTGTGCCCAAAGTCCGGGCCCAGGGAGAAACGGAAGTGCTCAAAGTGATTCGCACAGGAAAACGAAAGAAGAAGGCTTGGAAAAGAATGGTTACCAAAGTGTGTTTTGTAGGGGACGGCTTTACCAGAAAACCTCCAAAATACGAGCGCTTCATTCGACCAATGGTAAATATTTTTTTGTAGTAGGTTAATAGGTAATTTTCATGTTCAATCTTCAGTAAAGATGCCCCACCCATGTCAGCAGAGGAAGCATGCTGTGGGTCCCATCGGCGAGGGTATTCTGGCTGGCGGGGGTCCAGGATGGCAGCCTTCTCTGCCATTGCACCTGCCCTTTGGGGTGAGGTCAGCTCCAACCCTCCTCATCTTCCACAAGAGTTTAAAGACCTGACTCTGCCAATTGGCTTAAAGCTACAGCGGAGGGGTTTTACATTGGGGAGGTTGATAGATGAATAATAGATCCCACCTCCCACCCTGCTTATCCTAATCTCTCCATCCCCATCTTTTAGTTAGAGCTGAATATTTGTATTTTTATAGTATTTAATTTATATTGTCTATAAATTTTCTATAGTTTTATCTTTTTAATATTGTAAGCCAGCCAGTTACCCTGTGATAGCCAATAAATTTAATAAATAAATAAATGAGAAAGACATAGTGGTACATTTAGCGATCATGAAAAAAGGGACAAACTACCTGGAAGTGGTCACAATTGTAGTCCACCAACCTGGTGGGAATCAGTCATGAAAGCTCATAAACAGCTGTTAACTTTTCTGGGTTTAAATTCTGGGATTGGGATTAAAAATAAATGCATTCTCTCTTGAATTCTCTTTTTTCCATGGTTACTTACGAAGTATTTATTTTGTTGAATAACAGGGTTTGCGATTTAAGAAAGCCCATGTAACACATCCAGAACTTAAAGCTACATTTTGCCTACCTATTCTTGGTGTAAAAAAGAATCCTTCTTCTCCCCTCTATACTTCTTTGGGAGTAATCACAAGAGGTACAGTAATCGAGGTGAACGTGAGCGAGCTTGGTCTCGTCACCCAAGGGGGAAAAGTTATCTGGGGTAAGTAACCAAATACTTTTTAGTAATAAGAATTAATAGCAATAGCAATTAGGTTTATATACCATCCCATAGTGCTTTACAGATTCTCCGGGCGATTTATAATGTAAACGTTATTTGCATATTGTCCCCAACAATCTGGGTCCTCATTTTACTGATCTCAGAAGGATGAAAAGCTGAGTAAAACTTGAGTTGATCTGAATTGAAAATCCTCACTATGGGCAGAGCTAGCCTCCATACTGCATTCTAACCATTGTACCACAAAGGGTCCTACTAATGCTAATGAATAATAATACTAATGAAAGAAGCATTTAAGCAATTAGATATTATGTCAGAATTATATGAAATTGCAGGTTTTCAGGATGAAAACTACAGGATATCTAGTCACCTCTAAATGATATAGGTGGCACATAAATCTAATAAGCAAATAAGCATTTCTTGCTTAAAATTAAAAAAAATCACAATTTTCTTGGATCTTGATAATCAGATGACTTTTGTCTAAATTTGCCCAGCAGTTCAAGTGTATCTTATGGGGAAAAAAATCTCAGTTTTAGTTGTACACCAATGCTTCTTCCCTGCTCCAGTAATACATTTTTTTTTATTCCTAGTCAACATCCATATGTATTTTAATGTCTCATGTATCAGCACTCTCTTTGATGTTCTGTTCTGATTTTTCTCCATTTCAATTGCAAAATTAATGGTCTACATCTTATCAGCATCACAGGAAATTATGCAGTTCATTCAGAAGTTACATTATGCAACTTTATTGTAACAAATGTTAATGTTAGTTTGTCCAGTCTCACAGAAGTAACTTTTCAGTTGGGAAAAATAAAGGCCCATTATTCTCTTTTCCCCTGACTCCTTAAGTAGTTGTTTTGTCATGATGTATTTAAATGCCAGCTATAGAGGGATGCTTTTTTAAAAAATTGTACTGCAGTAGTAGACCGAGTTATTAAGAATCTGCCATTATAAATGTTCAGTTTCGATAAAACTTGTTTTCTTTTCAGGGAAATATGCACAAGTAACCAATAATCCAGAAAATGATGGGTGCATTAACGCAGTTCTACTTGTATAGTGATATTGCAGCTATGGATGTGCAAGCTTTTCACACGCACAAGTGCCTCTGCAGACTTCAGATAAAAGAATTTATTTCAAAACAGCCATCTCTTGACAAGACAAAGGACTGTTGCAGAACTGGCTTTTCTCCAAATATCAAAAATAAAATATTAAATTTCTTGATTAGCATCGTAAATACTTACAAAACCCAAACTTACGTTAGAAAACAGAATATCTGTATTCTTTGTTTCTTGCATATAGTAACGTTCTTTACTGTCAGCTTTTTCAGTATTAAGAAAGTAGGGTACGTATGGACAAGTAATAGTTGAAACTACCTTTTTGCACCAAATTTCACATACATGGAACACAAGTTGAAATGTAAGAATATTCCAACTTGGCAAATATAAAGGAGCATCTTTTGTAGTGAGAAAGCATATTCATAGTATATTGCAGATCATTGGTTCCAGGGAAAATTATTGAGACATACAATGGGAATGTGTGGGTAACTGAACTGTAACCTCATTTTATAGATGTTAAAACATTTCCTGCATTAGCCTAGTGCATACCATCTTCACTTTCTAAGAGTTTTAATTGAAGTGGTTTTTTTCTTTGTATATAGTCAAATGTTAATGAAACACTGAAGTTACTATGTTTGCTGCTATCAATGTAGAATCAGAATTCCCTCTGAGAGGAAGTGTGGTTAGAAGCTTACCCTTTCCTCTGTAATCTGGGATTAATGTCAACCCTATTACCATTGCAAAATTCCCCAAATCTTCATAATACAAGGAGGGTTGACCTACTCAAGATTGGATAGGTCAGGTAAGATCAAAAGCCTGGAATATTAATACAATAATATAGATTAGTAATCCAATTATTGAACTGCATGTCTACCAGTAATGTTTCTGCAACAACTCTTAACATTCTTTTTCATGTCTAGTATATATAACAACATGTTACATTGTATTAATTTCATTTTGTGATCAAGAGACTAGGGTTCACTTTTCTGCTTCCCACACATTTCTGAACGGGGCATTCAAATCTATTATTCCCAGTGACTATTGGAAGACTTTTGCTGCATAAAATATCTCAGTCATTCAAGACTTGGTGGAGCAAAGTTTCTCTTGAACCTAAGGAATTTATTTTCCCAGCTACAATGTAAATATCACTGATCCTTGTTCTATTGGCCTACTCTAGTTAGGTTCCATCAAGTTGTATTGGGCCACGGGTGTCTGGATAAATGCTCACCCATCCTGACTTAGAAGAAAGGATATTTTGCAAGCTAGTAAGTACTATAAGAAAATTACAAATGTAAGTTCAACCAATTAGAAACAATGCACACCATAAGAGAGAAACAACGTATTAAGACAGAATTGTATTAAAACATTTTTTCAACAATACACAACTCATGAAGGAAGGCAAATACATGTGTCCCAGGTTAATGTTGCAGGATCCAATGTGGGTTGGTCACCAGGACCAGAGGTTTGTTTTGTCTTCCAAGCTTTCGGACTCATGCTGCAACCCATTTCAAGAAAAGCTCAGAAGATAAAACCTCTCGACCTAGTAACCGACCCAGATTGGATCCTCCAACAATACAACTCTTCAGATAATTTCCTTAAAAGCATAGGCTGTAATGATGATGAAAAATGGGTGTCGTACTGCAAGTTTACACTGCATTACAATTTCATGACTTAAGTGATGTGAATAAACAAAAATAAACCACAACATTTCTATTGAGCTAAAAGGTAAACATTTTATTAAATTTATGTAGAAGAGATTCTACATACTTCATGCAATAGGTACAGTAAAACGGTTCATGAAATCATACTTGAAAATGATAACGTGCATGAAATGTAAAATACACCTTGACACTGGAAGCAGTAAGAACCTGAATGAGATCCTAGAAAACTATAGTTAAAAACAAAGTTGAGTTCACATGCTACTTTCTTTAAATATTTATAAACTAAAAACAGATGAATAATACTGCTTTTTAATTTTGTTTTGTACAGTATCTTTTTCACTTCTGCTATGAACTTTTATCAAAAACTGGTCTGTTTTGTTCTTTGCAGACCCAATAATCATTTTCACCTATTTAATCTAAACAATATAATAATCCTTTTGAGAACATGTTCCTTTGTGAAGCTGTACAACACTGCACATTTTAATTTAGCTTTACAAATTTGTTTCTAACTAATTTCTCAGCATAATTTAAGTGTTTTAGTTCAATAACTGCTGCAATGTAAAAAAAAGTTACAAGACGATAGTTGATAAGACACCAATAGCATATTACTGAAGCAAGGTTACCTAATTTCAGTGAGGGGGGGGAAACATGTTTTAGTTACATAATACATATAAATATTTGCTATCATAACAAATCAGAATTGAATTTAATTCTTCCAGACCTTGCTGCAGGCATCGTCCATTTTTATGAACAATATGTGTGCCAAGAGACTTTTTTGAATAATTTCAGCTAGTAGGTTGCTTTCTGTGGAACATTTTTCTTACTTGTGCATACAAGGGAAAATATCCTTTTGGTTTATAGACAAAACAATGAAAAAGTTATTTGGGGTGACCACAGATGTCAAAATTACCTTTCCTTAAGATTTTATAACTGAATATCCTAGAAAGGTTAAGAAACTCAGCTCTCATGTAAGAAGTAACTTTGCAATTAAATGTTATATAGACCAATTTAATTTACAGACTGAGAATATTTTTTTATTTAAATGTACAAGTCAAATTTATAATTTGGGAAAAACACTGATTTAAAACACACTTAGTATAGTATTAAATCACCACCAATCCAGAAGCCATAGTAGAAATACACACTTAACCACTTCACAAAATATTGTTTTGTTTTACAGAATGAGAATTATCAAGCCTCTTAGCATGTTTATCTAGCTCAATACATCTAACATTCATAGCTATGATTCCTTTCAAAAACTGTTATCTAACCTTGTCCATCTCGAAAACTTTAGCACTAAGTAGCAAAAAAAACTGCCCTAATCTTAAATTGTCAAAATGTCTTATTTTACCAAAAAGAGGGGAGTACAAGATACAAGCTGCTTCATGTGCTTCATAGAAAGTGTTTATATTAGAACCAAGATTTCTGCACAAATTCTAATACACGATATACAAAATGTACACTGGTAGAAAAATGTGTATCATGCTGAAAATCCAAACAACTTGGCAACTCCATAAACCTCAAAGCCAAAACGTCAAGACACACTTTAAAAAAAACAACAACACCAGCATCTCTATGTCAAGATGAGTTATTTTTTAAAAGCAATCAACTGAGCTATTACTGAGAAGCTTGAGAGCTTGTACAGCCAGGAGCCAGAACAGACCAATTCTGAAAGAGTAAAATGAACACTTTCACGTATTTTCAAATGAATATTTTACTAGCATATACTCAAACTGAAGACTGAATATGCTTCAAACCAAAGACTGAATCTGTCCAACTGCTAATACTTAGAAAATGATAACTGTAAGTTCTTATGATGGTCTAATCTACAATTACTCTGAAGGAGTTCACTTTACTATGTATATATTAGGAGTTTTGTTCACTGGCAAAATAATCAGAGTACTTCAATACAGATTGAAGATTCAGGTTTAGCTAGGATCATATAATCTTGGGAGGTTTTTTAACGTGGGTATATAGTATCCATAAAAAAGCTGAAGGGTATTTTAAACTAAGCACAAATTGTATCAAGTATTTTATATTTCTGTTTAAAACAGGCTTGTAAATTCACTACAAAATAACAGTAAAAGGATTTGAAAAAAAAAAACTATGGTTATATATACCTATCCCTGGTAAGCTTGAAAAAGCATCAAGGGGTGCAATTATCTAGGGATGAAGAAAATGCCTGACACTTCACAAATTATGTGTTATTGTACACAAGGGATTACAAATAACCACCTGAGGCAGCTTAACAATACAATACAATTGTTAAGGTAGCATCTGTTTGGACCTTCAACATCTCCAAAATAATTGGTTTATAGTTACTGTCCCCACTTTAACTTCTGGTGTCTTTATAATTATTGTTTAGGAAAAGTAGACATTTACTTCTATATCAGTTCAGTTCCTTTTATGTAGTGGTTAAACAACAAAATAAGTAACAGACTATAAAAAACTGGGAATGATTCCAGTATTTAAATACATGTGTATCCTAAAGTGGTATGTAATTTTGCAGCTTTTTCTGTGAAGAAAGAAACACAATGAAAATGGCAATCATTCCCACTCAGGTTGACTACAATTCTGTTCAAATTAGTTTTCCTTTTTTCTTAGGTGGGCCTTTGTATCCTTTAGCCTTTCTTCGTAAGGTCCGCCTGTCTACTACGGGCACCTCAATTTCTGCTTCTTCTGAACTACTGTCAGCAGCTCTCTCAGACGCTGGCTCAGCTGACTCTTCAGACTGTTCATCCATTTGGTTCTTTTGTCCCTCAGAATGTTGTTGGTAAGAGATGTCCTCCAATTCAACCATCATCAGAGCCCCCTGACCCAGAGCAATGGGGGCTTCTGGTGAATCAGATCCGCCCTCTTCGCTTTGCTCTTCCAAGGAAGAGGTTGTGTTGGGAGAGACATTTTCAGAAATGGCATCTTCTGGAGTGTCCCCTGCTACTGAGTTTGAAAGACCATTATTAGAAGATTCTTTTTCTGTTGCTGAAACAGGATCAGCATTTCCTCTTTTCCTTTGTGTAACCTGCTCCTCTTCTGCTGGCAGCTCAGAATCTGCCAAATTCTCAACCTAAAGAAGAAAGAAAACACCACTGTAAGTCAAATATATGTAGAACGCTACAAAACTCTTAAGAAATGCAATATCATAGATGTTGTTTTTAATCTAAAGAATACTTCTTTACTTCATTCATTCTCACAATGCTTCTGCTATAGATTTCTATTAGGTGTATTAGCTTAAAGCTAAAATATGTTATCTAAAATGTTCACTTTAAGGCTCGACCAGAGAAAAATCAGGTCAATAGTAAAGATGATGCAAGTCTGAAGTCTCCATATAAAAACCAGCATGGACAAAGAGGCAGAGATGGACGGAAGCAGTCATTTTCAAATGGAATTGTTAAATGTTGGGTAAACTGAAATGCAAAGTTTCATTTGTTAAAGCAGAACATTTTCCAAATGAACTTCTATTCAACATACTGCGATGTTTAAAATGAGTACATAAGAAGAAAAGCAGATGAAATAACTACAACAAGAAAAGTGAAGAGAGACAAGGAAAACAGTGATAAAGATAACTGGGAGATCATACTGCAACCTAAATAAGAACTTAACACTCAAAGTATTGGAAGAACAAAATAAAATCCACTGCCTGGTATTAAAAGCTATTAAATTAGGGGCCAGATGTAAAATAGTCTGAAAACATTGTTTTAACATTCCCTCACCTTATCTGAAATATTGTCATCACTGTCTTCAGTGGATTTTCCTGAAGAATCAAGGATTAGTGGGACAAGTAAAGTTAAAGTTGTTTCTTCTGAACTGTCTGATTGTAACTTTGACTCCCCATCCAGAACTTCATTTGTTGTTGATCCTTCAGTCACTATTGATACCTTGATAGCATTTTCCATTATCTCTCCATTAATTGGCTCTATATCTGTTTCCTTAAAAAAAAAAATCACACGAGCACATCAAAGTGATGCATCCATATAGAATCAACCAAAAGAATTCAGACACAACCAGACATTCACACTATAGTACTGAAGACTTCTCTGAATAATTATTTCTTGAATACACTCTCTTATTTCCACTATATCCAAAATGAGACGAGTGAAAACAATTTCAGGGATGACTGCAGCTCTGTGCCTAAGCCCTTTTTGAATATTAAGATTTATGTAAAGTCTTCTCAACTATTACTTTCTGTATAGGCAGCCAAGGCCAATCTTAAATAAAAGCTATCATAATACTTTATTTCTAATAATGGATAGAAATAGGTTTACTAATCAATTTGGCTTCTGCCATGAGCCAGAGAAAGACTGTATCCTGTGACTGTTAGGAATATCATCCAGGTGAAAGGGAGATAACCATAAACTAAAGAAAGAGTACAGTATATGACCTATTTCTCTGTCAGGAAGAATTATCAGTTACTCCAACAGTCAACAAAATGAGTGATCCTAGGTATCACTCATTTTAACTGAATTCCTACATTTTTGCTCCTATGGCACTAAAAAAATTAAACAACAAAAAACAAAACATAATTAGTGAAAATAATTAACTTCAAGAGAAAAGACCTGGCTAAAGAAAAATGGCTCGATTCCTTTTCTAAGTTTGGAATGGGGGGGAATGAACACAACTTCTGATGGAGTATATCTTCTGGTTGGACAGCAATCCAGGCAAAGGATCTTTCCTGTGCACCCCTGATTCAGAAACAGAAAGCATTTTTAAGAGGGCTCTCCTGCTGATTAGGTATCTGTGTAGTTATTGATCTTTAACCACTATTCAAAAAGGATGTCAACAAAGAGAGATCACACTTGGCAAAACTGAGTATTATTATTTGTATCTTTCTTCCAACTTTCTTTGTAGATCAGTCCTTTCCTTTTCCCCATATTTCTCCATCCTGTATTTTTATACTCCTGGCTGCTAAATTTTATGGCAAGGAATGTCACTTTTTAAAAATGGTGTGTGATCTTATGGAAGACAACTGTCACAGAGGCAGGATTAAAAATACTAGTAATAATCTGTACTTTTAAAGTTATCATCGTACCTCTCTATCATCTTGCTTCTCTGATGGAATACACTGCTGGAATGTTTCTTGGACTGATTGTTTTGAATTCTCCACTAACTTTTCCTGCTCGCTGTCCATTACATTTTCTTCCATCTCATCTATCAATTCTTCTGAATGTTCGGATACATGAGTAATAGGATCCAATCTATGCAAAAGGAGAAACAACAAAAATAAATGTAAAACAGCCAATAGCAACTGAATGATACCGAAATGCACACAACTTGATTTTTAGTACTGTATTAAGTTATATACATTATTTACTGGCAAAGAACAATTGTTGACACCTTCAGATCTACTGGGTTATTCAAGCATGTAGGAAAAATACTGGGAACAAATTATTTGGAGATCAGGAAATCCAAGAATGCTATTTGTAACACAACACTGACAATACCTACCTGGTGTCTTCCATCCCCAACTTGGGATGGGCTATGACTTACAGTCATCACAAGTGAAATATCTAGTCTAATATTTAAACTCTTTTTGTTTTTCTTTCCAATCCTGAGCTTTTTGTAACATCTTTCCAGGTGAAGAGTTCTGGAAAACTTTAAAACTTGCAAGATTGCTTTTTACTACTTTGATTGAACTTGATAAAAGGTATTGCCCTGCTACTGATGCTAAGTTTTATGCAGCTTTACATTTATTTGCTGAATTTCACATTTTAACAGTAGTAAATATATATTATTCAGTGTGAAATGACATATTGTCTTTCTAGATAAATATGTGCAAGGCATATTCAGAGATTTTTCATTTGTAATTTTATTAAATCACATACTGTACCTGTTTCCCAATGTTTGAGAAGTATTTACATCTTCAGTTTCAGAAACTCCAGGTTCCTGAATTCTTTTTCCCAACTTTGGACGTTTCAGATGATTACTTCGTGATCGAGTAGGAACTGGAAAAGCAGCCAGTTCTGGAGGAGGAAAAACCACCTCAAAACTTAACTTTGTATACAAATAATATCAAGATATACCACAAATTCAAAATATGTAAATGCTTTAACAATGTGTTACTAATGTTTAGGAGATATTTTTACTGTACTCTGTAAGCACTTAAACATCCGATGTGCCAATTTTGAAGTATTTCAATCTGGTGTCTGGAGGCTGTTTGGATCTGGATGGAGTGGAACAGATTTTGATTCAAAACTAAGTTGATGTGCCTGTTTGGCCCTCAGTGTCAGGTATGTTACCATCCTTGGTCTTCAATGGGACTGCACTTCCCTATGCACAACTTTGGGGTCCTGCTGGACTTACTAAAAAACAAGTGGCAGCTGTAGCTGGGAGGATGACCTTTGTACAAGTACAAATTGATTTTTGCTAAAAACACTGAGGGGAAAAACATGTTTATTGCAACAACTGGGTGCCTACTTTAGAAGAAAGAGGGATACAGACACACACACACCCATATAATGAAAAAAATGATTTTTAAAAAAATAGAAATTGAGGAATGTGAGGCAGGAAATCTTAGGGATATGATTTGCTGGCCAGTTTGGGGAAGCTAAGCAGGTCCTTTTTCCTGTAATCAGGACTATTTCTATTGTTAGGCAAAGTGTCCCTTGGAGAGGGCAGAACTGGGAAAGTCCTTTGTTAAAGGAATATTTAGGTCATCAGTTGATAAAGGATGGAATGTTGGGGTTTCTCTAGCTTGCAATTCTCTGCAAGGACTGCCCTTGGGCTGGGCTGGAGTGGGTGGTAAGATTTCTATTATAGATCTAGATGGGATTGCAGTGGCTGAGATTATCTGGGACAGGGAGGTCAATTTGGGTCTAACCGGATTAAGCAAAGAAAGGAGCTGGGTTTGACTTTGGTCATATTCAAAAGATAGCGAGGGCAGTCTCTATTTTGTTAATTAGGTTTATTATTATTCATTATATTTTATGCTTCATTTCCTGTGAATTTGACTGGCTTTATCATTTCAACTAACATTTGTTGCTGAAGTTCACTGCATTTATGCAAAACGGAATCGGTTCTTATATTTTTGTTCCATCTTTGAACTGCAGATCTGCGCTACCTACTAACAGCATTTTAAAGGAGACCATTTGTGATTTTATTAACCATGTGGTTCTTACTTCGTCCACACATGTATATGCATGTGACTACCAAAATATATAATTTTACATTTTTTTCTTATTTTTAACACAGTGCTTTTTAAATTACATTTTGTTCCAACCCATCCAAAGGAGGCAAAGTACTGTTTTCTCTGACATGCTTCGAAGGTATCATCATCATATCAATGTTCCCCAGAAGACAGGATGCAGACTGTAAAAGTCCTATCACTATCACAGCCCTATCACAGGGCTGGACAGAATGGAAGAAGCCAGATAATAGAATCTCCCAAGAAGATATGAGGGCAGCCAAATAACCATCTATCAATAGTACTACACCAGGAAGGAATTGTCAGAGAACTTTGGAGAGGAGAATGAGGCCTCCTTTCATTTCATGCTAAACCAGGCAGTCCAACTGTCTCCAGTCTTACAGCCATGACATGAACCTTATAATTGGTTTGAATTTTTCTATCCATATACTGAAGCTTTCTGCATTTGTAGTATCAAAATAGTGTGTGTGTGTGTGTGTGTACCTATGTGTGATCCCAAACTGTGAGGGAGACAATAAATGAATATTTTATAAAACACACACATAATTGAGGGCTCCTCTATTAATAAGTTTCCTTTTGAAGTACCTCCTCCGATCATATGCATTCATGAACAAAGTGAATAATAGAAGAAAAATCTTTTCCAAAAAATTTGCATTATGCATTTTTTACCTTCAGAGGTGCCTTCATATATATCAAAGCCATCTTTATTTTTATGGACATCAACCTAAAACAGGAAGACTTAAGCTTATAAATCCATAACATAAAACCAAAATTATTTAAAGTAAACCATTGCTAATAGATTTCTTCCATTCATTCAGTTACATATCCATAGTGATTTTTACTTTATTAAACAAAACATCAATATGAAAAGTTAAAATAAATACAGAATTTAAAGAGAAAAGGAAAAAAAGACCAGGAAATTTAACATATATGAGAGAACTGAAGGAGAAATACAAAATGTTTAAACTATGTTCCACCAGAAGCCTCATCTGTACAGTCCGAGATAATCTATTAGGAAAACATTGTTAATATAATGAGGTTCAATCTTTTTTCCTCTATGGTTTTTATAGACTTGAATGGTGGGGAGGATTAAAGTCTTCAATCCCATTTTTACTGCTGAAAACTGAAAAATCAGAGTTATAAAATTGCAGTTTGCTGATGATTTCTAACAGTGGAATTTGGAGAAATGTCATATACTGCTGAAACTGAATTAATGTCGGGATGCACCTGGCAGTTGTCTTCTGCCTTTTTATGCCTGCTTACCACAGTGCTACACAATCTGAGGCCTTCTTTGCTGCCTGTAAAGAGAAGCAGCACTAAACATGACTGCTTCAAGTCTAATTCCAAATGTATACTTTATTTACATGAGAATATTATAAACTCTGGGGAGTGGACAAAGCAATGCAAGTTAAATTGGATATTGTAAGAAGTTTCCCATTTTTCCATTTCAGTAAAAACATTAAGGACTTAGAAAAGGCAAATTTAATAAAATCATATGGTACTTATAAAACACAGAGCAGGTACTATATAATTCAAAGGAAGCTATTTTATACCTACACTTAAGTGTGTTTCATTGGGGTCAACTGCCTGTTCATGCGATGGGCTGTTATCTGTGGAAGAGTGCAGAAACCGTTCCTCATTCTGGGAAGTGTTAGCTTCTATTTGCAAGGCTTCTTGTTCATAGGGAAAAAAATTAAAAATGCAACCATTTCAAAGTATTATCGTCTAGTATCTGTTCATAATAAAATTCTTTTCTGCCTTTTTCTGTGGGCAGATTTAAGATAACTAAAAGAGCAGACTCTGTTTTCTTTTCCACTAGAACCATTACAGAAACCCCCATTTGGTCAACTGTACAAAGGTGTACAATAGTCCTTACAGGCACAGAACTCTGAGCCCATCTGCAGGGGTGGAATGGGACAACTCGCCATGGCCACGGGACAACTCACTGCAGGACACCTCATCGCGGGTTCCCTTGGCAAGTTGTCCTATGGTGAGTTAACCACAGCAGGTTATCCTACACTTGGAAGCTGGGACTTTTTACGGCAGCACAATAATTTTCCAACTACAAATCTATTCTGGTTCCCTTACCCCAAACAATCTTCCTTCAGTTCCACAACTTGGTTAGCAAGGAAGTTTTGGGGGTTTTTTGGCTGTTCTTAGAAAACAAATCTTTCTAGAACCTCAGGAAAACACCCACAGGCTAGTAAAAAATCTCAGTCTCTATTTTTTCCCAACTGCATTATATGGTAACCCCTCCTACCTTTGAGTTTTAAACTTTCTCTCTGCAAAATAGTAACTATAGGTGTTCGCTGGTGCCAGTGGCCTATGCCTTCAACTTCCCACAGAACATCACGATCCCCTGGATACCTTTCAAAGTACTTCTGGCAAGCTGAGCAAGATAAATAGAACTCATTCAGTAAACCATCCAGATTTGTTGCATTTTATTTTACAAGCTTCCCACTCTCTCCCCCCAAAATATGGCAACACTTTTATTTTAGCATTTGCTTTAAAGGGAGCATTAAAAATCTAACTGTGTCAAAACAGAAGCAGAAGAGCACTCTGCAGTTTGTCAAGAACAGGTACACACAGTATACCTATCCTAGTTGCAAAGAACTGCTTTAAAAGTCACAGATAGCTCTTGGACTGCTATATGTTTGCCTTGCATAATATACCAATGAAAGCAGTGCTGAATATAACCAATTCAATACCTAGGATGTTAAAACTTGGGGAATCCTTAAAAAATGTTCTTAAAAGATTACAGGCCTTACCTAAATTTCTCAGATATTTATTTCTTGTGTTTATAAGGATGGACTTGAAGCTAAAATAAGTGATACCAGTAGTAGCAAGAATGCAAAATAATATGTTCTGATAATTGAGATATACAATATCCGTTCAGAATATCAAACTCTCTTCCTAAATTGGAAACAGTGAACATTCTGAAGTATCCTGCAGGTCTTACCAGTACGCATGAAAGATGTCAGAGGGAAACGCAAACCAAGGGCATCTTCTGTGAAAGAATCCACAAAATCTTCCAGCATCAGAAACCCAAAGTCTTTGCTCTGATGCTTCTTCCTCACAAACATTGTGTCCAGAACAGGAAGCCGGTAGCTCTGAGTAAGAAAGGCACTACAAATGCTCCCTGCAAACACAACAGCCAATTCTAATTAGCATTTTAGAAGGAGTTATCTTTACATGCCTGAGGAATTTTATTTCCCTAAAATAAGTTTTCAAATATACATACCAAGGGCTCTGGGCAACAATAATAAAATACATAAAGCTATAAAAGCTTTAAACTCTAAAAGACTGATTAAAATATGTTTTTGAACTTTAATAACAACAGTTGGCTCCATAATATTGGCCATGCAATCCATCACCCTGCTCTAAAGTCCATCACATTCTTTGAAATCATTATAAGGGGATCTTTTGTCCTTTCCGCTGGACCTGTCCTGATTATTGTGCATGTAACTCAAGCAAAATCCAAATAACAGTTTCTAGGCATAATGAGCCTATTAGTTTTTAACTGGCTCTTCACATTCTTTAAATTAGAATAAGCAAAAAGGTCCAGTTATGCATTATGAAATTATACAGTCTGTTTTAGTTTTTTGTTTTTTTTTAAATCTCCCAGGAACAAAATCTTAGTCTTCCCTAAACTTTGTCAAGAATCGGGAGGGGGGTGGTTTTATCATCTTATTGCTACCATAGCTACTGCAGACTTGGCATTATCAAACTGATGACATGAATACAGATGACAACCCTAGATGCAATCAGGGCTGGCAAACTAGGAGCAAGTAGTATGAAAGCAACCTACTATGGAATTTGATCTTCACTGCTCCAGCCTGCAAGTAACAAAGGAGCAGATTAGGCAAAACTGCTCTCTACTAATAGGAATGTACAATTCCAAAAATAGGCAAACCACTCTCTAACCAGTCTAAAAATTCTGCACGAAGTTATTCAAGAAGGTCCAAATATCAGCAACAAAAACAAAAGAATCCCTTGCCATCTGCTTTTTACCCTCCCCCAAGGTTTGGCAAGTCATGGCAGAAGGGAAGGCCACCTGGCCAAATATCAAGTTTCTAAGAGCTGTCAAGGCCATATAATTTGTTGCACTTGGCAACTGATTTCCTTGGAAATTAAGAGGGAGAGAGAGAGAACAAGCAATCATTACTAATTTCCACCAAGTTTCTTTAGACATTGGCCTTTTTAAAACTATTGCAATTTTAAAGTGAACAAAAGAGGATTGTTTTCTGCTTACAATAAGAAAGAAAAAAGGGAAATCTGCATTGAGGCCCTCAATTAAAATAGATTAGTTTAAAGTTCATGTGAGAATAGCAACAAAGGAACAAAGACACCGGTGATCTGTCCTATCTCTTAGCAGTCTGTAAAGTCAGGCAAATGAGCCCATAACTTTAAATAGGATTTAATTTGTCAAGAAATAGCAAGAGTCTGGTGACATCAATCTCACTCAACTGCATTTAAATCTAGGTAAGTAGATTTGAGAGCTGAGGAGGTTACCCTGGCTTAATCTGTAAGAATTTAATTTCCTTCTCTAATTTCCTTTTTTCATTGATTTCCAACTCTGAGTGTCCATGTGGCATTGAGAACTGACATAAACTTATATTCTCATAATGTGCATAATGTTACCAGCATATCTCAGTCTGAGCCAACATGATTAGTCACAGATACAGTGCTGAGAAGCTGACATCCATGCTGAGACTGCTCTGAAGATCTAGAATCATGAATGGAAGCCCAAAACCTTCCATGAACGTCTGTCAGATTGTATGACAGATCAATGCACAGCTGCAATAAAAGCTTGGGTTGGGGCCAATAAAATGAAACTCATCAAAATAGGTGTAAACATTTTTTTCCTGAACTATAAAAGTTTAAGGATCACCTCTTTCTATAAATTTATTTTGTTATAAAGCTGTTTCCTAGGTTCCTAGAACTATGTGATTTCTATAAAGACAATTTCACAAGTTTATGCTATCTTCAGGGATAGTACTCAGGTTGATAAGCAGTTTCACCAACAGCAATCACCACCACCAGCTCCTAAGGAATGTTCCTACTGGTTAGGTAAAAGTGTTTCTTGCCATTTCCAAAATAAAAATGCAAGGGAATTGTGAACATAGACTAGTTCTTTACAAGTGAAGTTAAAAGCTGGGTGTGTTGGTTTTTTCCCCCCTCACATTAAATTACTTTTTCCATTTGAAAGAATAGTCTTACCTGGCAGTTTAATAGAATAAAAACCAATAGCCATTCCTTTCTTCCACAGAATTTTTGCATAATCGTGGCTACCATGGCAAAGGAACGGGACCTCGTTTTTCTCAATTTCTTGTTTACGATAAATTATCCTGTTGAGTACATAAAGAACCACTCTTTCCCCAATTGATTTCGCCTACAAAAACACATATGAATTAGAAAACATAGCCAGAAGTCTCATAAAGTTAAAATCCATATTTATACTTTCAAAAGAATGAAAACAGAATGAGGTTTTATTTTTGATTATGGTTTTAGCTATTAGTTAATTTGCTTACATTTCTAAAGCAGCTGAAACAGTTTAGGAGAAAGTAGATATACATGTCTATTAATAAAATAAAACTTCCGGTTGCACTTCCGGTGGCATCGGGAGCGAGGATTGCGAGCTCCGCAGTCCCGTCCCCCCAAGCTTTCCTTGTTGGAGGGCTCCAAAATGAGCCATAGCCACCCTATAGGGGTGGTGAAGTAAAGGGGAGCACCTGGCAAGTCAAGGGGAGCCGCATCTCTCCTCCCTGACTAGGAAAATTAACCTCATCTGAAGACAAGGAACAGTGGCAGCAAAAATGGCCGCCATGAAATCAGAAACAGCCAGGACAGCCAAGACTGTGCAGGAGTGAAGTAGGTGAACGGTGTCTGGAACTGGGTGAGAATGAACATTCTATCTCATTTGAAACCCCAAAAGAATCAGTAAAAGGAGCCACAATTTCTGAATTAGCTGCATTTATGTACATTGGCAAAATAAAAAATAAATAAATAAACTGGAGAAAATGGAGGAAGATAGAAAAGACAGAAATTTCTTAAAACAAGGAAAGCTGGAGCTTAAGCTGGATAAAGGCTGTGTTGGGCATTAACTTTGAAAAATCTGGACTATTTATTTAAAGCTGATATGATTTTTTTAAAGTCTAAAAAGATCGGGAACTTGGAAAAGACTAATACTGGAAATTAATGAAAGAGTGCCACCTGCTGACAAAAGGAAGAATAA